>CM040244.1:3601332-3646073 GCA_022545495.1 Chrysanthemum lavandulifolium
AACAACAACACCTTAAAATTAAAATAAACTTGCATACCCCTACAAGCGATATATCTATGCCAAAGTCTGTAAGTGCCACTTGCATCCACCTGCACAAAGTTGACCCGAAATCTATTAATACTCTATACCATATAAATTTCATCAAATAAAATTAAGAACATTTTGTTGTTAGTTGTGTTCTTTTCAAAATGCAAGTGAGCTATGTTATACGTTCTTTTCAATGGCTTATCAGTTTCAAAATCAATAAGCTTATAGTACCTAGCGTGGATCCATACAAGAGAGAAGCCATCCATTAGTAGTCCATAAGTAAGCGCAGCTGCCATCACGCATGTTAATACGCTGAACAGGATTTTCAGTGCTACTAACGATGCCGCCATTATTATTTAACCAATATCTGTTTTGTGAGTTTATGATCTATATAATTCAAAGGCAATACCAACTCTAAATCAATATAATTTATACTAGAATTTCATTTTGGCCTAACTTTTAATGTAGTGTTTCATAAGTCTAAAAGAAAAGGCTAGCAAGTAGTTAACGGCTGTTAGTTTGGGCCTATTTCTAGTTAAAAAATAAAATAAAATAAAAAATGGATGGTTCCTATTTTTTTTTTTTCAAAAAAAAGGTTATTTTTAATTTGTATTGTAAAGTCTTCTTCAATGCACCACTTGATTTTCATTCTAGAAACTAAGGTAAAATCATCGCAAAAACACCCCCAACTTTTTGTACATTAAACATTTAGTGATTTCTTTTGAACCTATAAATTTATTCAAATGTTAAAGCACACCTTATCAAGAAACTAGGAAATGTAAAAGTTATAAGGCAGACGAAACAAATGTAAGATAAACTAGCTAGCTAGCCATTACGACCAGACTATGTGAAGGTTTTAACATCAATGGTTACCAACAGAATATCGTCATAATCGGAGGTCAGATAGTTTCCTTATGAAGAAATGTCATTTAGATATGTCCTTGATTCAGGACTTTAAGCTTAAATTGTTTCAATGCAATATTTTTGTATTGAAGCTACGAATTAAAAAGTTAATACCGCAAAGTAATTTATTAAGGAATGGGTTGTTGGCTTTATCGACCTTTAATTTGTAAAAAAAAAAAAAAAAAACGTAATTCTTACTGCTGAAAGAAGTTTTAGCTAGTTAGATTCAATGTTAAACTGTATAAATGCAAGAACATATGTGAATCATGCTAATGTGATATGTAAACACACAACTTTAATGCGTGACGCCATGATATACAAGTCATCAGATAGATATTACTATGGAAATGGCTATTTCAACTTTCTCGCATCATGTCGTAAAAAAGTAATCGGCCATTCTAGCGAACAATGAGTTAAGTAATCGACCCAAAGTCAGATTAGTGTATAATGTTATAAAAAATAAGGTAAACACATCGATGGATATGTACTTATACATTAGCCACCCCGCTCAATAGTGGATCACTTTAGTATAAACTCCCGAACGTTGATATTGTATTATGCTATCGGGTGTTAAACTTTATGCCTATTGAGCTTCCCAGCTGACAATCTTATCAGGAGCCATAAGTTCTAGCTATCTTCTAAGTTTCACTTGGTAAGACGATCAACCAAATTTATCGAACCTTGAAGTGCAATCTCATCTTTAGGTAGAAGAGATTAATTTACAATCAATGTTTATTAATTAACAGATAATTCTTAGTACAGTTCTTGGTATTGTTAGAATGAATTAAAAAACTTTCTTCTTTGTCAAAATCGCATCATAATAGTGGGCTGTATGAAACCAAAATACAAGTGCTTTATTGCATGATACACAAGTCATCACATATACTCTTCTTATTAAATGATAATCAAACTTTCCAAACCTCAAAGTTATTGATCAATGAAAGAACAATATTACTGCTCTAGAAATGAAAATTTATGCTATAAAAAGAGGAATTACGTTACGATAGAATTTCCATAGCTACATGATGAATTCATGACGACCCTTAAAGATACTCGTCGTCAAGAAAAAAGTAGCTCTATCCAAATGTTGTCTGATTGATTATCATGAAAAGGAGACAGACTAATTGTTGTAGATTGTACTTACGCATTAGCGTCTCCCTTTGAGAGTTGATCACTTACCATCAAATTTCTGCAAGATTCAGAAAAATATGAAACCTTTGGATTATACCCCAAAAAGAGGACATGTAAAATGAGACACAGATGCTAGGACTGTCTTGATCTTATCAAACCCAACATACAAATATAATTTTAGACTCGTGAGAAATACAAAACCCTTTTAAGTATGGAGTAGCATGTAGTTTAATCCTGAAAACACTCAACAAAAATATATATATATATATATATATATATATATATATATATTTTTCCTTTTTTTGAGAAGTACACGCTTTGAAAATCATAGGGATGGTTCTAAGAGCATAAGGTAGTCATTGGTGCCGTCGTGTAATGTTGTGGGTAAATTGTTGTCACTTCAAAACGTAGGGTACCTTATGCTCTAAGAAAAAGCCACCCACGGTGTAGGTATGGCGCCTTCCTGTCGCGTTTGGGCGAAAACACATGCTCTTAGAATTGATAAAGTATTTTACGGTCGTTATTATTAAATAGCCCTGCTTTATGGGGTTGGGCCTTGACCCTTCCAAAATTTTATATACTTTTAAAGTAAAGTTTTTTTGTATGTTAGTGTTAAATTTTGATTTTTAGCAATTTGGACCCTCTAAATTATGAATTGATGGTTCGCCCTTCTGATGAAATGCTTCAAGCTTCGTCTCTGGTTTGACCTATATAGTTACGTCTTTGAATACAATAGCGTGAGTTTAAGTCGTGTATATGTAAGTTTACCATTGAGGAGAAAAGAAAAGAAAATTAGTATTGGTCTTATAAATATTGAATAGTATGGCATGCTTTCGGCATGAACTTCTGGGCCTGGAATTCAGCAGGTTTAGGATTCGTGGGCCGATACCAAAGCAAGTTTTCATTCTAAAATATAAGCAAATAATTAGGGTATTCACTATTTGGTCATTTCAAGAAAATGTCTAAAACACATGAAAATGTTTATAATTTGTTTTAACCATAGTGAGTTGATGTTTCATGTCCATGTTGAATGAAGAGGTTTGAAATCTTGAGCCTCTTCATAATTTAATGCATGAGTAATTGTTAAATATTTTATAAACTTGAAAAGGTTTATACATAGTGCAACAAGGTTTATAAAATCTAAAGCTTTATAAATTAATGATTTAATAAATGTTTAAACCTTTTAAAAAGTTCACCATTGTGGATGCTCTTAAAGCTTTTGATTGGAATTTATTACACTTCACCCACCAAGCTAAAGCTCCACGTATATTATTCAGTGACACTCGTATTCTTTATTTATTATTTATATATAAACGTTTTCAGTAAAAATAAATAAAAGATCATCATATTTAACGACTTGAAGAGAAGAATAGATTAATACTTTAGTAAAACGATAGACGGAAGCTTAATCGATCTGAAAGATCCTTTGTTTTTTGAAGACATGATTTTTGATAGGAACACATCAAGAAATAGAATTATGATAAATGACTAGAGTGTTTATGATATTGCATCGTTCTAGGTAATTTCTTATAGTTTTTTTTTTTTTTTTTTTTTTTTTTTAATTTAGTACAGTCTCGTGTATTAATTAATTGCTATATACATCTACATGTTTCGCCATATGGTTCGTAGGCTTATATATTGTAAGTACGCTCATTTATCCTTATATGTTTTCGTACTTTTATGCATTTGTGCTTCAATGAGTTTATGTATATGGTTATATACTTTTCTACTCATATGCATTTATTCTTATTTCTGATCATATTGTGTTTACTCTTACGTATTAGCGCCTACAACCGGGCTCAGGCTATCTACGTCTAATACTCCCCCGCAATTCGAGCGACGAAATCGTGAAAGCTCGGATTTGATTAAAAAACTAGCAATAAACAAATAATTTTTTGAAGAAGAAATCCGCAGCAAGCGGAAGCATTTCTTCAAGCAGCAACAAAAGCAAATAAAAATATGAGCAAAAGCAAATAACATATTTGTTGATGAAGACATCCGACAGCAGCAACCGAAGACAAATTTTCATTTACAGCAGCAACAAAAGCAAAAAAACAAAAATAAAATCAAAGCTTAGACATTGTTTTTATTTACAGCAGCAGCAACCCAAGCAACCACCATTTATCCCCGTTTAAAAAAATGTCTATGCTTTGATTTTATTTTTGTTTCTTTGTTTTTATTGCTGCTGCAGATGAAGATTTGTCTCCGATTACTGTTGTCGGATGTCTTCATCAACAAATATGTTATTTGCTTTTGCTCCTACTTTTATTTGCTTTTGCTGCTGCTTGAAGAAATGCTTCCGCTTGCTACGGATTTCTTCATCAAAAAATTATGTGTTTATTGCTTTAAAGTTTATTTAGCTTTTTAATCCAATCCGAAGCTTTCACGATTTCACCACCGAATGCGAGAGTGGGCGTAGATACCCCGACTGATTGTAGGCTTTGGGTCCGTTAAAGTTTTTAAGGTTTCTAGTAGGTTCTATATAATTGCATTATAAATACCGTATCAATAATATAATATCTCTTACGTGGTTTAATATCATCTACTAGCGCCCCACATACACATATATACTACATATTTACTCACCTATATACGTGCACACATTTTTTTGGGTAAAAATATACGTGCACATATTCTGATCAGAGGTACTTTGCTAATTCTTACTGTTCATACCCTGCTTTGACGGAACTAATTATTGTTTCTATTGCTATACGATTGGGACATGTCTTCATGAGCCTTGTTAGTACGGGCTTTTGGAGCATATGATGTGATAACATCGAATATGTTATAAGGGAGGAGTGAGAGTGACTCAAGATCTTAATACCTGCCAGGAGTCCACATCATTTCTATCCAATAAAACCTTCCAACTCAAAACTACCCCAATACAACCCTAACACTACCTGCATGGTGGGGAGCAGACTGCAAATCCAATTCCAATTTTTTTTTTTTTTTTTTTTTAAATACATAAAATCACATACAATATTTAAAATAAAAACATACCATTTCATTAAAAATAAAAACATTACGTAATACATAAAAATAAATAAAAATAACATAACATAATACTTAAAAATAACTAGATTAAAATAAAAAAAACCCACTAATCATCGAGATGCGGCAAGTATTCACGTGCTACGTGCTCCGTGAGATCATATCGAAGACGGTCATGGAGAAATTCGTCTAGTAACTCCGCTACCACACTGTCGTCGAACACTGGCTGAACCACTCCGTCCTCATGGGATTTTTTTTTTTTTTTTATTTAATGCATATGACCGTTTGTAAACGGTCGAAATATACGAATTATACACGGGTAGCAGTGCGAGCTCGGAGCTCGAATTACATACTCGAACCAAGTACCCGAGCTAGGCAGGGCGGTGTACCCGCTCGGGTACTTGGTACTCGAACCACTACCCGATCACCACTCCGTCCTCTCTAAAGTGTTAACGCATTAGTGTAACCTTTAGACTTGGTGCAATGATGGTGGTGTTGAACACTTCCACATCAACGTCACATCATACTTTTTTTTCACCATCTTTACTCGTGTAACAACAATAATTACCTTTCTTACAATTTAGATATACGTCACTTACCCACACACATATTAAATTTGAACATAAACATAACGCACAACAATGTATCGATGTGATGATGTTGTTCCCTTGTCGGCAACCACTAGCTTTTAGCCAACAAAATGGTAATAGATTATATAAGTTTATAACTTATGTTATATAGGCTAGCTAATAATATTTTTTAAATGGTGTGTGATCATCTTTTAATATAATGAGTCATTCAGACCCGTGCGTTGCACTCGGCCTGTATTTGAGTGTTCATAACGTAATGTTCGGCACTAATTTTCGTTATGTTTGAAACTCTCACTTTTTGGTCATGGACGGATTTCAGTAAGTTTCTAAGTTGTGATGTTATCACAACTTTTGTAAGCATAACATGAAAATTATTGAGGTCGAATCAAAAAGTCAATATCATAGTATACACATGATTTATTCATGACATAAAGGGTATCCCATGCACGTGAGGTTAATTTATATTTTAATATATATATTTACTTATTAAGGCGTTCGGACCCGTACGATGCATACGGGCTGTATCTATATGTTCATTGCATAATGTTTGTGTAAATTGTTTAAGTGTAAGTAAAATGGTGCATCTAATTGCGAAATAATTTGGCTAATCTCCATTATTAGCTCAAAAAATACGGTTAAGTGAAACATTCCAACATTTTTTCCAAGAAATTATTGTTAAAGTATAGGTGTTGTGTCTGGTTTCATTGTAGATATATCTTTTACTTTTTGACGCTTAGGTCGAAACATGGATTTTTTTTTCTTCAATATGTTTCATATTAGATTTTGTAATATTAGGAAACTGATATATAATTACAAAGTATATTGATTAAAAAAAAACTTATTAAAATGTAATGAAGTGTATTAGATACTCCGTATTAACTAAGAAATGGCACATGATACTGATTTATGACAATAATCTTTACTATAAACTTTCATATAAAAGACGAAATGTTGCCAACCAAAAATCAAATCAAAGTTTCAGTAAGCGTCCATATATATAAAAAGGCCCAGTGGTGAGCAATCTAGTTAGAATGATGAATTAAAAAGATAAGTATAAAAAATTAGACATCTTAAATATGATCCAATATTAGGGGTGTTCAAAAAACTCGAGAAACCGACAAATCGAGCCGAACCGCTTAATTCGAAACCGAAAAAATCCGAAACCGAAAAAACCGAAACCGAAAGTAAACCTAATAAAAAAAACCCGCTGATCCAGGGTTCGGTTTCGGTTTTTATTTTTAGATATCCGCGGTTAACCGAACCGAACCGTGTATAATATATATGAAGATTTTTAACTAAATATCCAAATAACCATACAAATAGTGATTATATCATTGCACTACTTTTATTGTATAATGAATTTTTTACTCCTAGTGCAAACTTTTACTAAATATCTATGCGTGAAAATTGATTAACGTGATCGTAACCTTTAAACGTCGAATAAATATTTTTTGTTAATCTATATTTATATTTATTTGAATGCAATTAATGTGACGGAATAACTTTAATATGAATTTAATCTATCCGTTGTTATTTAGTTATACGAAAATGACATTTTACGTTCTAGATGATGTTATTATTCATACTATTAAACTCTTTTAAACATCGAAAAATGGTTAACCGTGACCCGAACCGCGGGTAACCACTCATTTCGGATACCCGCATGTCCGGTTACCCACCTAGTACGGTTCGATTGCGGATAGTAAAATGAATTATCCGCCCCGCGATGGATAGTTTAAATCTTCTAACTAACCGAACCGAACCGCCCAGTGAACACCCTATCCAATATTGGTTTTTTCCATAATTTGTAATACTTTGTAATGTTTTTTTTTTTTGAACGGCAAATGAATAAATAAATTAGCAAGAAGCTAGCAAAATATTACATCGGTTTTTTGAGCCAATCAGACCAAATTAAACATTTAGAACCTCTACATTTTAACCAAGAAAATGAACAAAGACGAATGTTATCAAATAAGTCACATTTCCTCATGCGTTAAGAGTTGAATGTGACCAAATTACGATACTTCCAAAGATACCACCATGTTGTTGCAACAATTACTTATAAGCGAACCTTAAGATCATATGACAGCCGAATGTTATCAAACCATGAAGTCCAGTCCGAATGAGAATTCAAAGCATGGATAGGCATATCACACCAAATTCGAACCAACCGCCAAATATTTAAAGCAATATCACACGAATAAAAAACATGATCGTTGGATTCCATACCGTTAGAGCGTATCGGACATGAGATCGATGGAATATCCAAACCTCGTCTTGAAAGGTTCAACCGGTGAAGGAGTCTATCCAATCTCAATCGTCATATAAAAATATTCACCTTTCTAGGAAGGAATTTACACCAACTTGTTGGAACCTCAAATGTCGGGAGAATATAATCGTCAATATGATTCCTTGTAATGTTTTATTTTTCCATATTAATTTCTCTTGCTTTGTGGTAATAAAATCACCGTTCAGAAAACATAAATATAATCAAATAAAGGACAATATTAATAGCCAAACAAAATAACAACTTCCTTCACCTTCGAGTACATGTTCTTCTAGTTTTTATATAAAAAAACATTAAATTAGCACAATAAGATGTGAAGATTTGACTCAGCAAGTAGTAACTAGGAATGAGATAACTTTATTGACATCAATCAAGGTCATTCTCGTTTTTAACGTCAATGGCTCAAACGTGACTAACTATCGTAGAACATTCTTGCTCATATCCAACAAAAAAACACCATCACTTATGAAACCAATTTTGTTTCTCACACACAATAACATTGGACATTACTTTTAGGTTCTACGTAGTAAATGAAATACCCGATCACCAAATGAAGGTAAGAAAAACGAAACGGGCCCAATTCACGCTTGTTTGACCAAACCCTAAACACGTACACATACTAAAGGGACAAGATATTCTCACCCCCCTTAGTTTTTATATTCCCACCCCTTATATTTTTTTGCATTTTTTTTTTCTTTCTATTTTTATAATTTTGTTTATATCACAAAAATGTTAACCTAAAAATGCGGAACAGAAATATAAAGTTTAATAAGTCAAACGCTTAAAGCGTAAATACGGAACAAATCGACTAAAAGCGTGTTGTCTTCAAACAATTGGGGACAAAGGAATAAAAAGTACAAACTCCCTAGTAGGGAGGGTGGGAATAGTACATCCCCATACTAAATCCGCCTACCACACATCCTTTTCCTCTCACCTACCAAAGTTCTACATTAGGCCGATCAATCACTCATCTCAATCTCAGTTTTCATCAATACAAATCATAACCGTATCACAAAAACGCAAATCCATTAGGCTTCAAAGACCACAACGACCACGGCTACACGATCCTTTGGAGGGTCTCAGGTGGGTTCGTCATGTTTGTTTCGATTTGTTTGAGTGAGTTTGAACGAAACAAAGAAATAAAGTAACAGTATGTAATACTTTTTTCTTTATATTCGAAAAAAAAGATTAAACTTCTTCATGATCTAAGATATGTTTTTATTTCGTTTGCTTGACCTTTGAAGGTCATGATTTTTCATTGAATGGCACGAAGGAATTGAGCTGAGATCGCATAATAAATTAAGTTGAACACCAACTTTGATCTTGTCGCTAGGTTCGAGATGAGATGTAAGATGTAGTCTTGAAAGACCCAAATCTGAGATCTTTGTTATAACGTTTTATGTTCGAGTCTTGTTGTGGTCGGATGTGAAGATGAGATTAGGTCAGTTTGTGGATTTGTGGTTGTTTTTTTTACCAGTTCTTGTGCTTCACTTGTTTCAATCACACGTATAAGTCACAGAAACACGAAGACAAAAATGATGGTGGTAAAGATGGTGATAGTTTGGTTATTTATAGTCTTCAAAACTCCAACTGAAAAAGTCACATTTTAAACCATTAAGACTTAACATTTACTTCAAGCACAACAAACAATTCATTTTCGTCTTCATTGTTTCATCTTCCGGGAAATTATTGAGGCTTGAGCTTGTCAACCTTCATATTCTTACATTGAATTTGCCAATCTTGAGTCTTACACAATCTTACATTGAATTTTTGCCACATTAATCATGAGGACTTCACATTTATTATACAAACTGGATCTTTTAGTATATAAGATTACTTGCGATAAATCAATTTATCTAATCATGATCAATCAAAAATCAATCACTTACGCGATAATTAATTCAAGGTACTTTCTACATATATAAATTTGATTGAGAGGTCCAAGATGTGATTAATTTTATGTCTATAACCGTACATATGGCGTTGTTTTGTTGTTTTTGGAAGAAAAAAAAGTGTTTTGGGACGTGTGAAACAGTGACACGCATGCTTTTAGTCATAAAATTATACACTTCTTTAAGTTTTTTTAATTATTTATTTTGAAAAATTATTAAGAGCAGTGGGTATGGTAACTCAAAGCTAAGTTATGGGTTAACTTTTTGCTACGTTAAGCAGCGTTACCATACCACCGTCAAGAGTTAAGGCCTAGCGTTAAGGGTCGAGTTGGTGTTAATGCCGCGTTAGCAGCTTTGAATTAAAAAATATTACATTTTGGCCTCTGTAACGGCTACTTTACTCTTTGAAATTCGAAAAAAGAATTACACTTTGCCCCCTCTAACGTTTATAAACGGGTAGATTAAAAAAAATTAAAACTTTTTTTCACCACTATAAATAACCAATTAACACACAACTTTTGTTCACACTTCCAGAACTCAATCTCATATACATATACTTCCATTTGCTAAAAAAATATCAGGAGTTAACAACAACGACAGTTTCTTGAACCTCATGGGGTGGGATAACCCGAACGCAGGGCATCAACCAACATCCCTATGCCTAACCCACTCGGCTTTCCGGATGAGGAACTTTATCTACAACATCAACGATTTCAAATGTGGTAACAAAGCTAAAACATGCTAAAAGCCAATTTCTAAAATCTACAATTCAAACAACAATCACAACCGTCATCCCAATCATCGCATACACAAACCGAAACAAATGAAGTATCCGAAGCACCTACTTCTCCACCAAAGCCCAAAAGTCGTGGTAAACAAAAGGCCAAAATATCCAAAGAACCCGAACCAAGTGGAGAAAATCCCGACGTGACCAATACTTCATTACGTTGGCAACCAAGTGAGGAAAAACTACTTGCATCATGTTATGTGGACGTTACCAAGGATCCACAAGTCGGGCGTTCACAACCTGGCGATACGTTTTGGAGACGGGTTATCAACGAGTTCAATAGACTCAATTTTCAACCACGTAACAATGACATGTTAACAAGCAAGTGGAAAACATTAAATCGTGATTGCCAAAAGTTCAACGCGATCTACAAACGTGCAAAATGTTTGGAAAAAAAGTGGGGAAAATGAGTTGAATAACATGATAAATGCTAGACAAATGTACCGTGACGAGCATAGAGGTGCGCCGTTTAATAACGAGGATGTGTGGGATGTTTTGCGTGCTCATAAAAAATGAGACGCGCCGGAAGCGGTTGAATTAACCGGTGATGCTCCAAGCCAAACAAACGACGCGTTATTCGGTCAAAATGCTCAGCCACGTCCGATGGGCAAAAAACGTCCTTTGAATAAAGCCAAATTCGAGAGCACGACGAGTACCGGAGGAACGAGCTCGTCAAGCCAATTCGGGGAGGCTATGACATCCAAGTATCGTATCAAACTGGAAACCACCCAAGAGGAGTATTAGGCGGCTAAAGAAAAAGATCTAACAATTATGAGGTTGGAAGAGATGAAATTCTCCGGTACTGACAATTCCAAAATGGATCCAAATACTGCGTATTGGATCGACACGGAAAAGGAGAGAATCGTCAAAAAATATACTTTGAAACCTCGACAGTAGATGTAATTGTATTTCGCAATTTCCTTATGTTATAATTTCCTTTATGTCGTGTTTTTTTAATTTCGCATTTTTTTTTAATTCGTATTGTAATGTTTAAGTTTTAATTTTATGTTATTTATTAAATGAAGTATTAGTTTTAGTTTAGGGGTTGAATTTGTAAAATTTTTTTTAAAAGGTGTGGCAAAAAATGTGATGTTATGGTTGAGTTATGATAAAGGGTATTTTTTTGGATGTTAAAATTAAAATATTAAAACTGATGTGATGCTCACGCGACGGAATTTGAAGTGATAACTCAAGGTTATTGCACCTCGTCCTCTAAGAGGTATAAAAGATGTGGCTAACTGCATGAACACGAGGTTTTGTTGATTTATAAAAGAGTGATGACTCATCACTGATGAGTGAAGAATACATATTTATATTTGACTATTCAACAACATATTTGTGGTTAACTTTTCGTTAAATATTGTACTCCAGTCAAATATTGTACAATTCAAAATCATAAAAGAACGTGTGTTGACATATACAACACTTAAATTGATGCATTAATTATGATGTTGATCATCAGGATAACTTGTCACTATTAGATGGAATAAGTTAGTTGGTCTAAGTCTGATTTGTAGATTGGGTCAATTAGATTGGGTCAGCTGGTCTAAGTCTGATTTGTAGATTGGGTCAATTAGATTGTGTCAATTAGAGTTTTACTCATATTTACTCTATAAATAGTCGATGGTTATCCATTTTTTGATATCGACATTTGGAACAATGTTCACGTTCACATTGGTCTCGTGGGTAATTCGAGTCAACTCCTGATGAAAACGTATATACACATGCATCGAAATAATTTAGTATATAGTAGTCAAGATTCTTCAAGAAAAGCAACTTGGTAAAGCAAAACTTACTTCGTTCTGTCATTGAAAAGTATTGCTAAATGTTGATGGCTTACATGGCATGATCTCATGATGATGTTTTTATCGTAAATCCAGTAGTAACTAACAAACACGAGTGGTAAAAAAATTCTTTATCTTTTAGTGGTGCCATCATATTGGAGATGCCTAACTAGCAAGTGATTTTATTATTATTATTATTATTATTATTATTAAACATCAATTTATTAAAACTGAGCGATTCTAAGAAATTAGCGGAGGCGGTGATCTTGGTGGTTCTCCATTATTATTATTATTATTATTATTATTATTATTATTATTATATTTCGATTCAATTCAAAAGGTAATTACATATTATTATTATTATTATTATTATTATTATTATAAAGATCACTTTCATTAAACAAAACCAGGTGGATTCTGAAGAATTAGTGAGGAGCCTCAAACAATCTGGCTCCCACACCTTGAAGAATAAGAAACTAATCCCATCAAGATATGAAGCGTAGCGGCCCAATCTCTTGAGTTATAGAGAACTTCCGGATCCGCTAAGTAAGGTCACCGTCGTCACCTCAAGTTCTCCAAGGAGGAAAATGAGAAGGGTGAACCCATATCCAATGTCCGTACATCACTTCATTGGATTGAAATTATTTTTATTTTTTTTATAAAAACATCACTTCATTGGAAAGCCAAAAGGATATTACAAGAAGTTGGTGGGAAGCCGAGACACTAGTTGGGCTCCCACTCCTTTCTGAATACAAAAACTTAGTCTGTGAAAAATAAAAGCACCACTCTTGGCATTATTTGAGTGGCTAACAACAATGGTCTTGATACGAGAAAGTGTATCCATAGCCTCCGTGTCAAGCTCCCCAAATATTGAAAAAGCAAATGGTATGAACTTATAACCATTTTCTTCACATGCCGACAGATATTTCTTTTTCTTCTTCTCCACTGCGTTGTGCAAGGCTACCCCAGGGGCCCACAATCGTGCATCAATACCAACAAAGGGAGAAATCCCGGTCACATCCAAACACGCGTCCTTGCCCTGGAACCAATTGAATAATAACACGTCTCGGGTCAAGCTCTTTCCCATCCCTGAGAGAAACCGGTTGGAGCCTCTTTCCGCACCATAATCCCCACCTTGGAACATATGTCGACCGAATATCACGCACTAGGTTATGCCCGAACTTCACTCCTATTTCACTTGAGCGATGTCTTTGCATGATCACCCCATTGGTCCATACGTTGCAAATCGTATGACTGGGCAAAGACTACCTTCAAGAAACATAGGTATAGAAAGCACGTAACACGATCGAACGGAATTGGCGGTGATTCATCCTCTCGCCCAAACCATCAATAGGTATAGTGAATAGGAAATCTTGAGCATGGGGAGCGCGGATGCTGTTGAGGATAGCCACTTGTCTTGGACTTAACAAATACTTGGAAATGAGATCTTTCTCAATGACAACGAAGTAACACCTTGCCAAGGTTTTCATCATATGGGGGGCAGGAGCATCAATGGTGGCATCGAGCACATCTATGTTACAGGTAGTGTTGAAAGTATCAAGAGCGTGTTTGAAAGAAGAGCCATGAGAATGAATTTCAGCATTAACCAATATCTTGTCCTGCAGGTCAATTGTTTGCAAACGAGAGGCGAGAAAGGCATATTGAATAATATCATTCGCAGCAGTGATGCCAAGCCCACCCATCTTGATTGGAAGAGTGGCTAATCGCCACTGCCAATCGCCAAATCATGGCCCTGAGGCAGTAATAATCTTTTCCAGTGAGGCACGTAATACCCGATCAAATTGAACCTGGGCCTCTTGTAGATACAAGGGGGAACATGTTCTCAAAGTATAAGATAATTTCGCAACCCCGACGCAATTACGAAGGAGGAGGAACTCACATTGGGGATCGTTAAGTTTAAGAATAGCCTCCATTAAAGAGATAGTTTTAGAGACCCTTTTCATAGCCAGATCCTGGCAAAAGCTTGCATCTAAACTGACTGAACCACCAAGGAGTTTGACACCATTGGCCGGACGAGAGATATTTATAGGAAAAACACCCTCCCCCTACTTCTGGGATCCTCAGCCGGCCAGAAGATCTCGGTCTTGTCAACATTCAAAAACAACCACCGAGGCGGACCCTCCGCCCTAATAATGTCAAGCGCTTTGGCAACCATGAGGGTATCTCCAAAAAAACCAGAGGGATTTTATTATTATTATTATTATTGTTATTGTTATTGTTATTGTTATTGTTATTGTTATTGTTATTGTTATTATTATTATTATTATTATTATTATTATTATTATTATTATTATTATTATTATTATTGTAAAACATTACTTCATTAAAAAACCAGAGGGATTTTACAAAAAATTTGTGGGAAGCCGAGACACTAGTTGAGCTCTCACTCCTTTTTGGAAACAAAAACTTAGTCTATAAAGAATAAAAGCACCACTCTTGACATTATTCGAGTGGCTAACAGCAACGGCTTTGATGCGTGAAAGTGTATCCAAAGCTTCCGCGTCAAACTCCCAAAATGTAGAAAAAGCAATGGAATAAACTTGTAACAGTTTTCTTCACATTTGGACACATATTTCTTTTTCTTCTTCTCCACAACATTATGTAAGGCTACCCCTGGAGCCCACAAAGTTGCATCAAATACCCGCAAAAGGAGAGATCCCAGTCACATCCAAACATGCGTCCTTACCTTGGATCCAGTTGAATAATAGCAAGTCTGCAGGACGTAGCTCTTTCCCATCCCTCGAAAGAAACCCCATTGGAGCCTTCTTTTTCACCATAATCCCTACATATGTCGACAAGAATATCACGCACCAGGTTATGTCTGAACTTCATCCCCACTTCACTGGAACATTGAACTGCATGGTCTCCCCATTGGTCCATTCGATGCTTGCAGCTCGGACAAGGACTACCTTCAGAAAACATAGGTATGGTAAGCCTATAACACAATACCGAACGGAATTGGCGATGGTTCATCCTCTGGCCTAACCCATCAATAGGTATGATGAATAGGAAATCTTGTGCATGTGGGGCGTGGGTACAACTGAGAATACCCACTTGCCTTGGATTTAACGAATACTTGAAAACAAGATTTTTCTCAATGACACCAAAGTAACACTTTGCCAAGGTTTTCATCATATGGGGGCAGGAGCGTTAGAGGTGATTGAGAACGTGTCTGTGTTACAAGCACCGTTAAAGTATCGAGAGCATGCTGCAACAAAGGACCATGAGAATTAATGCCCGTTTTTACCAATATCTGGTCCTGCATATCACTAGTTTGCAAACGAGAGGCGATGAAAGCATACTGGATAATGTCAATCGCCGCATGGATGCCAAGCCCACCCATCTTGATTGAGAGGGTGGCAAGCCGCCACTGCCAGTCATCAAACCCTGGTCCGGATGTTGTAATAATCTTCTCCAAAGAAGCACGTAACATCGGATCAAACCGGACTTGGGACTCTCACACGTACAAAGGGGAACATGTCCTCAAAGCATAATATATTATTATTATTATTATTATTATTATTATTATTATTATTATTATTATTATTTTTATTTTTTTTATTTTTTTTATTAAAACTCATAGGATTACAAAACTTAGTGCGAGCCTCAAATCAATCGAGCCCCACACCTCTAGCAATGGTAAAACCAATCCTATTAAAGATATGAATCACGACGCGCCCAATGTCCTGGGTCATAGAGAATCGTCGAATACGCTTAAGTAAGGTGGATCGCATCTTCTCAAGTTCTCCAAAAGAAGAAAAGAGAGGGAGAAACCCATATCCAATATCCGCACATTTAGCATCGTACTTGACCCGCTTACTGCGGCAAGATCACCGATCGTCACTCGGTATAAAATCAATCAACCCGATTGAGTCAAAGGCGACGAACCCGTAAGATCATCACATACGTCGCCCACTATCCCAAGAGTAGAGTAATATGTCACCGGTCGCAAGGATCCGTCCCCATCTCCAAAAAGCCCAATATCCACCTCCTTGCGAGCGGAAATCCCGACCGAGAGCATATATCGCAAGAACATCGCGCACAAGGTTGTGATGATGTTTAATGCCAACAATACCCGCACACGAAACAACGTGGTCCCCGTAAATATCTCCGGAAAAACCTTAGAGCAAAAGGTAACACGGTACACGAACAAAGGAAAGAGGAACACCCAAACGATAACACAAGACACAACGATAAGCCACGGCATTCATAGTTTGTCCCAATCCGGATATCGGAGCCACCCTAAGCCAATCCGAGGTGTGATCCTCCTTAAAGAACTCCATAACGCCATCCGTCGAGGGAAAGATGGAAAGTAGATTCAACGGTTGGGAAACCCGACCAAATATATATCCGCCAATTTCTTCATAAGTTTGGGGCGCGACCTCGCTAGGGTAACTCAAAGGTCAATATCCATATTCACATTGAAAGTACATAGAGCATCATCAAAGAGGACCAGAAGTTACAATACCCGAACCATGGAGAAGCTTAGTTCAGAGGCCGCCAGATTGAAGTCTAGAAGAAGCGAAGGCATAATTCAAGACATCACCGCAGAATATAAACCAATTATTATTATTATTATTATTATTATTATTATTATTATTATTATTATTATTTTTATAAAACATCACTCATTAGAAACCATAAGGGATATTACAAGAAATTGGTGGGAAGCGGGACACTAGTTGGGCTCCCACCCTTTCCGAATACAAAAGCTTAGTCTATGAAAGATAAAAGCCCCACTCTTGACATTATTCGAGTGGCTAACGGCAACAGCCTTGATGCGTGAAAGTGTGTCCAAGGCTTCCGTGTCAAGCTCCCCAAATGTAGAAAATCAAACGGAATGAACTTGTAGCCATTTTCTTCACATTTGGACACATATTTCTTTTTCTTCTTCTCCACAAGATTATGTAAAGCTACCCCGGAGCCTACAAATTAGCATCAATACCCGCAAAGGAGAGATCCCAGTAACATCCAAACACACGTCCTTGCCTTGGAACCGCTTAAATAATAACAAGTCTGCCGGACGTAATTCTTTCCTCCTCGAAAGAAACCCCATTGGGGCCTCCTTTTCACCATGATCCCAACCTTGAAACATATGTCGACAAGAATATCACGCACCGTGTTATGTCTAAATTTCACCCCACTTCATCGAATAAATGAATTGCATGGTCTCCCATGCTCTCCCATTATTATTATTATTATTATTATTATTATTATTATTATTATTATTATTATTATTATTATTATTATTATTATTATTATTATTATTATTATTATTATTATTATTATTATTATTATTATTATTTATTTATTTATTTATTTATTTATTTATTTATTCATTTATTTTTTAAACTAGAGTCGTAACATTTTCAATTATAATTAGCGTTTGATATTAAGCAATAATATGTTGGCTGGTAACGACAATCATCGACCAAAAAAAAAATACAAAGTTAGGATTTAGCGACGGGTCCTAATATAATATTACCTAGGGTTTTGCAAGGTAAATTAGAACTAGGTGATATTACCAATCAATCACCAACGGATTTAATTACCATTGGTACGTTTCGGTCGACATATACTGATAAATAACCTAAATCACCATTGACAAATTGAAAATATGTACAATACATTTCAAAGTTACTCGTATGTAACGATTAAAGAGTAATGTTATATTCTTCTATAAATATTTTTAATAATAATCTTTCTAATGCGCCTTAATTTCACTATATGTATAAATTGGCGACTTTGTAACTTAACAAAGAAACTCATAACACTTACGATTACGAGAATTTTTCACAATTCTAAGAAGTTAAACCATTTTCATGATTAAAACATACACGTACATATATATATATATATATATATATATATATATATATATATATATATATATATATATATATATATATATATATATATTGATGGGTTTGAAGAAGATAGATACCTCATGTTAATGTAGGCTGGATCATTCATTCAAAGTCAAGATAACGCGACCATAACAAGCATAAACTTAGAATTATAATTTACTAGGTAAAAGACTCGTGAAATTCAAGTTGATATCTTATGTATAGTAATAAGATGGCGAAACGAAACCTATAAACTTAACATACCATGTTAGATAGGGTAAATGTCGAGAAATCAAACATAAAGAGAGTCCAACAATTACCAAATAAGTTAAAATAGCATAAAATCATATATATATATATATATATATATATATATATATATATATATATATATATATATATATATATACATATATATTGTAGTTTATGATTATGATACAATACCTAATTAAGGTTGAATTTCTACAAATTGTGATATTAGCAAGACCACGATAACGCCTTCATGTAGTTGGTGCTTGAAACCCGACACCAAAGCATTTCTCGTTATGGTTTGAATTTTATTCATTTGATAAGAATAGTTAAGATTATTAAGAGTAAAATTTGTTGTTGCTATGTATAACTTTGTCTATCTTAACAATAAATTATGTGGATACATTAAGAAATAAAACAAAAACAAAATAAAATAAAATAATAATAAGTTACAAAATTTCAAGTAAAAAAGAAACTTACTAAAATATCTACCATAGTGTATACGGTTAAGCATTTTTACGAAAGGAGCTTATGAGCTAATTTATTATCAAAACATACTTATTCAAATAGTGTTTGGATTACCTTATGCGTTTTCAAAACATACTATTGGTAAAATGATCAAAAAAGACAACACCCTATAAAAGATACTGGCAAATAACAGTTATAATTGAAAGATATTGGCAAATAACAGTAACAATAGTTGATCAATTGAGGACGACTTTTGGACAAATAGATCATAGGTTAAATGCCAACTCTTGGTTAAAGGGTCACTGGAACATGGGTCATTGTTTGGGACTTGGTCCTTGAGGAAGGGTAAGACGACACCTAGAAAGGTGAGTCAGAGTTTCTCCGTCAATTTAGACCTTTTGGAGACAATCTAAGACAATGTTAGATTAAAATTCAAAATGACACATATAATCTAGAAAAGTTAATACAAAGAGATTGATTATGAATGGAAGCCTACCTGTTGCGATACATGTAAATTTTTTGATCACATGGATTTGGATTGTCCTAAGAGCCGTAGGGCTGGTACTCCAAATCAGGAACATGTGAAAGAGGTTAGTCCTAATATTGAGGCTAATGATGAGTTTGTTGAAGTCACTCGAAAGGGAGGGAAACGAAAAAATACGGCTAAGCATAATATGCATATTTCTGGAGTTCTCTAACCAAGCCGCAATCCAAATATTTTTATCGTGTTGATAACGCTACACGCGTCGTTCGGGGTCAAAGGAACTTCCTTTTCGTCGAGCAAGTTTTTCAACACCCTAGGCAGTGAACCTAATCGTTGTAGTGTAGTATTAGGGTAACCCACGGGTATTGATATCGTTCTCTAGGGGAATAGGAATGCTAGTGAGAAGTTACTACGCTAAGGTTGGGGTTGAGGAAGATTATTTTTTTATCCTTTTATATTTTTAAGAAAAGGAAAGGTACGAATCTCGGGGTTTGGATTTGGGGGGTTGGTATTGCTACCGATTACTCTACTTATCTAATTATCTAATCTAAGGTGTATGTAGTCTATGTATAATTATTGTGTGCTCGTATGATAGTTTAAAGGTGTGTTTACTTAGGTTTTACTACTCCTTAATTATTTCCTATTGGTGGTTGAATTGTCACGTCTTTATTCTTAGTTGCGTTGTGTGTCTAAGGTTGTAGGGTATGCGTTTCTCCCTAACTCTTTGAACTTACCAAAGGGTCTAAATCTACAAAACCCACTAGGGATAATAAACTCTTACTCTAAGGCACTCTTTGGATGGTTTAGCTTACAACTACTCAAGGAGTTATATTCTAAGGTTCACAAAGATTTAATCAAGCATTAGTACACAACGAATGACCTATCGCATTACTAGATCATTAATCAACTAAGATAAGAGACAACCAATCAATATTCAATAATTAAGTTTCATATTCCTAAGCAAACACACAAGTAAATTAGCGGACATGGAAAACATGCAAGCATACACACAAATAATCAAAGACATAATTGTATTAATGAAGTAAAACACTTATCTTGGTGTAAGATAGGGTTTGGAACCCTAAAATCTTGTACAAGACAGCCTTGGTTCGGTTTAGGTTTTACTCAAAAGACTACACATCAATCTTGAAAATTCGGATTCTATATATAAGATTACACATGTGGCGCCACCTTATGTTTTGTGACGCCGTCGTGTCGCCGTCATTAGGGTTTCGTCTTGGCCACGTTAGACTTGCGACGGCGCCACCTTATGCTTGTGACGCCGTCTCTTGACCGGCGCCGTCTCGGATTGCATCTAGGCCGTGCGAGTTGCGACGGCCTACTCTTTTATAACTTGACGTCGTCACTTGAAAATAGGAGTTTTGGCTTACGTCCGTCACAAAATCCTCCGACGGCGACGCAGTATAAGTCCGTGATACCGTCACCTTATGTTTTCAGACTTTAAGTGTCTCGATTCGACTTTGGCCATTTTCTTCAGATATTCGCCTTTTCGTCCAAATAAGTGCCATTCCAAGATTTTGCCTTCAAGAGACCTAAAAGTGAAAAGGAACGATATTAAGCAATAACGGATACAAAAGTGATCAAATAAGGGCTTAAACGACCCCTCAAAAAGGTACCTTTTAAAACCTTATCACGTGTTAAACCTAAACAGTGGCTAACGATGCTTCTACATCTGTTGTTAACAGTGGAAAGTCGGGTGAGAATGTGAAGTCGTCTGAGAATGTTAGTTCGAGGGAGGTTAATAATGGGAAGTCGGGTAATGTTGCGAGTGGTAGTACTAGTACCGTCGTTGAGGATATTCATAAGTCAAATGAGGCTGATCCTAAAGGTAAAAATGTCGATAAATCAACTTCTTATCCTTAAGAACTCATATGCTGCTCTTCAAAATGAAGATAGTTTCTTTGTTGATACTTCTGATACTACGTTGGATGATAAACATGATTCTTGTGTTCCTAACCTTGTGCATGAGAATAAATCTAGCAGCCTAACTATTAAGCTACCTAGGAAGACTGGCATTTGGTCTAGCAAGCCCAATTCATCTCTTGGGGGTTTTGAGTTAGGTGAGCTTGGTGAGTCTGATGAGGATGAAATACTTGAACCTGATGATGATATGGCTAGGTTTATGTCCTCGTCAGGAGGAGGTCAGCAGCTAGAAGCCGATGATTTTGATTTTTCTGATGGATACGAGGCTCACGTCTATGAATTATCTGGACACCTGGATGCTTTTTGTGACCAGTTTAATATCCGGCTTAAAAGTCGTGTTAGGAAGTATTTATTCTTGCTTTGGCTTTTCATAAGATTGGTTTGTCATTCTTATATAATGTGTAGGTTTGTAGCACTATATGTACTTGGTTGTGCCTATGTAACGCGCCGATATAAGAGACTTCACTCTCATTCGTTGTACTTAGTTTTTTGGAGTAATATATTTTATCGGGGAATTCACGCTTTACCAAAAAAATATCCAAACACAATTTTTAAGCTTATGGGTTTTATCATAGTTGTCAAGATCCCGATCCCGATCTTAGGATCTTACGATTTACGAGCAAAGACTTCATCCTCATTCGTTGTAAGATCTTAGTTTTTGGAGTAATATATTTTATCGGAATTCACGTTTGTAGAATTACAATATGTTAATCACAAAAATATCCAAACACAATTTTTAAGCTTATGGGCTTTTATAACATAAGTCATTTTTTAGAACACTGATTTAAATAAAATTATATTTAGAATCAGTGTTGTAAAATAAAAGAAGTATTCAATTAGATGTTTGTAAAAAAAAATTATGAATGTTGCCTTTAATATATTATTATAAAAATACTTTATATTTTCTTAGAAAGAAGAATATTATTAATATTGGAGAAAACTATTTTTTATTTTATGTATTATTATGTTACAAAATGTGCTATAATTAACTTTTTTTAGCAAAAAAATCGTAATAAGTCAAATACAGTAAAACAATAACTTATTTATCTATTATAAGTCAAGCAACTTAAGAGTTTTTATGTTAGAATGAAACTCTGTAACCTCACCAATTATTTGTATATTTAACTTTGATTAATTTTCTTGTTATATATTATATTTGAAAAAGAAAAAGACGTATAACGTATTCATTTTATTAACTTTGATTAATATGTACTTGAGTTCTATTATACAAACTGTAAAATTTTACTTCCAAACTTATAACATAATAACAAGCAAAATGTTTTACACTGTGTTACAATATACATCCTCTCATTTTATTAATCACATTCGCACATGACCATTTAAGGAAGATTTATTATTTTTATACCTTTTGATGACCACTACCCAACTTTTTGTACTCTTTTGAGAATTTGCTCATAGCACTTGGTAAAAAGCATATCTCAATCTTTATATTTCTTCTTTTGTCTTTAGCTCATGTTTTAAATATATTTCTTGTAAGAGAATTAGTTAAAAAGAATGTATTAGTGCTTGAAAATACTTATTTATCATGCAACTCTTTTCACCTTGTTCTTTATAAATTGAAATTTCGTTTCTTATTGGAGAAATCATTTGCTTATCTTGTTTTGCTGCTTATCAAGAGATAAATCCCTACCATCCATCTATTTTATCTAATAGTGAGAATTAACCTAAGATTTAATAGATAAACCTAAGTCCATGTTTTTTTTCTTATATTTTTGTCTTTCTTTCTTTTTCACATTTTTTTTTTCTTTTTTTTAAAGTTCACATTTTTTTAATTCACATTTTTTTTCTTCGTTTTCAAACGTTTTCGTCTGTTTTTGTCCATTTTCATACGTTTTCATCTGTTTTCATCCGTTTACATATGATTTTGTCCGTTTTTTACGTTTTCGTCTATTATTCATATGTTTTCGTCCGTTTTCATACGTTTTCGTCCGTTTTCATACGTGTTTTTAAGCTTTTATACGTTTTCGTCCGTTTTCATACATATTCGCCCGTTTTCAGACATTTTCTGAATATCACAAGTGTTATTCTATGATATGCAGAATATCACAAATGATATTCTGAATATCACAAGTGATATTCTGTATCACAAGTGATTTTCAACTAATGTTTTGTAACATGAAAATCAAAAAGTGATATTAAAAATATCACAAAGTGATATTCTGAATATCACATAATATCAATTGTGATAGTTAGAAACGTATGAAAACGGATGAAAATGGAAGAAAATGGGCGAATACGTATGAAAATGCATAAAACGATGAAAGCGTATAAACACGTCTCGAAACGGACGAAAATGTATGAAAAATGGACGAAAACAAAAGAAAACTGATGAAAACGGACGAAAATGTATGAAAACAAACGAAAACATATGAAAACGGATGAAAACGTATGAAAACAGGCGAAAACGTAAGAAAACGAGCGAAAACGTATGAAAACGGACGAAACATATGAAAACGATAAAAAGATTTAAAACGTATGAAAGCTACCTTGTGGATGATAATGGTAAACCTATTCGGTGGGCGATGGTGAAAGGAAGGGCAACCCATTCTAAGGTGGGTGAAGATGTTGATTCGAGATAGTGATTTGTTTTGAACGGCACTTTATTAAAAAAAAACTAGCAAGGCGCTAGAGAAATTACAAATTAAAGGAACTAGGATTTTTCATCCAAGAGTTCCATTCAAAGTTTGACTTACAACAATTAGAACACCAATTAAAAGACAACCGAACAATCTCATCAAAAAGAAGAGCAACCTGAGGTAACTGGCTTCCGAACAAAACTTGATTGCGGAACTTCCAAATGACCCACCAAGAGATATAACAAAAACCTTCAAACACGTCCTTGAAACGCTTAGAAACTCGAAGATTTTTTAACCAAAGCCAATCATCATATGAGAGAAAGTCTTGATATTCTAATTCCCACCAACGAGCAACCTTGCGCATAAGCTGACGAGCCAAATGACAAGAGAAGAGAAGGTGCGACGTTGATTCCACAACAATAGTACATAGAGGACAAATAATAAACGGGATGTCAAGACCTCGAAGAGAAAGATTCAACCTTGAAGGAAGCTTATCCAAAGAGACTCTCCAAGCAAAGATATTAATCTTCATGGGAATATACTTGATCCATCGAGTAGGAACATCCCGCTTTAGGAAGAATAGAATCATCAATAAATTCACGAGCCGATTTCACCGAAAAGACACCTGAAGAATCTAATCGCAAAGTCCATCTATCATTAATATTAGGAAGCATAACATATGAGGTCTTATAAATAAGAAGAAAAAGCTGCTCTTTTTCAACACCACTTCGAGGAGGCCTACAAAAAGAATCCGTAAGAGAATTGTCTCTTAACTTAGAAGCTACACTAGCATGCTTGTCTAATTCCGGAAAATACAACCTCAGATAAGAATATTTTAAAGGAGAGTCACCAAGCCACACATCGTCCCAAAATAAGTTTCCTCACCATTTCCTACTTTCTTTATGACTAGCGAGGAGATCAATACCCTTGATGGAAAGCTTTCTAACTTCACTAACAATATCAAGCCAAGGAGATTGCCTAGAAAAGGGAGAGGATTATCAAGCGCTCCACGAATACCATGAATGGTGTGATAAACGAGACAAAAGCGAGGACCCGTTAGCAATAAACCTCAAATATATTTGAATAGAAGAGCACGGTTAATGGCAAAAACTAGAGACACCAAGACCTCCATTCTTATTAGAAGCTAAAACTTTCTTCCAACAAATTAAGGACATCTTCTTCTCGCATATTCCACGCCATTAAAGAAATTCCTACGGATAGATTCCATTTTGTAAATAACGCCTTTAGGAACCTTGAAAGAGGACATATAATAAAGCGGCAAAGAGCTTAAAACATTTAATGAGGTAAGACGACAACCAATCGATAAAGTTTTAAGTTTCCATTTAGAGAGCCTAGAAGATAATTTGGCCACGACGTCATCCCAAGGCGATTCTCGACATAGTACCACCCACTTTAACCCGATATAGTTAAAAGGCATATGAAGAGTCGAACAACCAATAGACCTAGTCAAGCCACAACATCATGATTAATACCAATACCCATAAGCTTACTTTTATGAAGGTTGATCTTGAGACCCGAAGCTAAATAAAACCACTTAAGAGCATTAACAATAGTTGATAAATTTGATAACTCCCAATTACCAACAAAAATAACATCATCAGCATAAAACAAATGGGATAAGCTAAGAGAATCATCGATATGAATACCACTGAAAAGCCTAGCATTCACCACGTTGTTGAAGGATAGATGTAAGCTCTCCATAATCAAATTAAACAAAAAGGGAGAAAGAGAATCCCCTGTTTCAAACCTTTAGAAAATTTGAATTCCAAAGTCGGACTACCATTAACAAGAATAGAGCCCATAGCAGAGTTGAGGCACCCTTGAATCTAACTACGCCATTTAGATCCAAAACCAAAGTTATATAACACCACATCTAAATAATCACATCTCACCGAATCGAAAGCTTTTTCAAAATCAATCTTAAAGATCAAAGCTTTGGTTTTTTTGTGCTTACACCACGATAGAAGCTCATTAAGGATGAAAGGGCCATCAAGAATTTTTCTATGAGAAACGAAGGCAGATTGCTTGTCGGAAACAAGGCCGAAATAACATGGCTCAACCGATTAGCTAAGACTTTGGTAATGATTTTATACACACTACCAATCAAGGCGATAGACGAAAGTCTTTAACCATTTTAGCTTCTCGCATTTTGTAATCAAAGCAATAAATGAAGAGTTACAACCAGGAGGAAACGAACTCAGTATCAAAGAAGCAAGAGACATCACCACCAATTCATGATCAATGATATTCCAATATTTTCGAAAGAACCCAAAGGTGAAACCATCAGGACCAGGAGATTTGTTAGTGCCACAATCCTAAACCGCTCTTTTTATCTCATCATATGAAACACTAATTTCAAGATCATCATTCTGATCAGGAGACAAGCGTCTAGGAAAATTATAGTCAAAGGTAATACATTCAGTAACCGGAGCAGCAAAGCGGTTAGCAAAGTGCATGTGAAACGCATTCTTCACCAAAAGAGGATCAACAATCCAGTCTCCATCTACTAAAACACCACGAATAGCTAACTAAGAACGCTTCTTGTTGATGATTCCATGAAAAAACTTGGAATTTTCATCTCCCTCTATAGCCCACCGAATTTTGGCCTTTTGGATCATATCCAACGAAGAAGCATAATTAAGATCATGAAGATCCTTTAACAAATTTGACCTTTCCTGAATCAAATCATTAGAACACATTCCTTGATCAAAAGTTTTATCCAACACTGTAAGACGAAATTGAATAGAATGTTTATTTGCATTCGACTTTTGATTATCTTCAGCTAGCCATAGTTTAATCTTGGACTTGAGAGCCTGCAATTTTTTCTTCAATTTAATGATACTATTCGATTCTGAATAAACAAAATTCTTCCACGAGTCTTTAATCATCTTATCAAACCCTGTCTTGGATGACCAAGAATTAAAAAAATGAAATGGGGTAGGACCATAATCGACATTTAATTCACGAAGAAGGATAGGCCGATGGTCCGAAAGATGTTTATCAAGAAAAAGGGCAGAAATAGAAGGAAAAATAGCCAATAAACCTTCGGAAATAAGAAACCTATCCAGCTTACTCATCTTAGAAGTGGAATTATGAGACCAAGTAAAAGAATATCCTTCTAGAGGAAGATCAACCAAGCCAGTCGTAGAGATGAAATTGTTAAAAGAATTGGCACCATAAGAATTAAACAAAGAGTCGTGCCTTTCATGCTCAAAACGAACTTCATTAAAATCGCCTAAAAGAACACACTCACCATCCCATGATTCCAAAAAATGACGAATAAAATCCCATAACATCCGTCTTTCAGTAAAATCCTGTGGAGCATATATAGATATAATAAGGAGTTTGATAGAGGAAGGTATGCAAGTACCTGAGACCGCCACAAAAGAATCAGAAACCGTAGAATTATCTTTAACAAATAAGGTAGGATCCCAAACGCAAAGAATACCCCCAGAATAACCAATGGAAGGACTGAAAGCATAATCAAACAATAAATTTCCCCACAACGCCTTGATAGAAAAAAATCCATTCTATCCATCTTAGTTTCTTGTAAAGCAACAAAATTGACTTTATGTTTAGAATTTAGCTCCTGTATCTACCTTTTTTTAGCCTTGTTACCAAGGCCTTGAATATTTAAAGACAAGAAATTCATCTAAAAACATTGCCATCTCCTTGAGAACCGATAATGGTTTCTATGTTCTTTATGCATCCTTCCATATTGTATCCCATTGTTTGTCCTACCTTTATCAATTCATCCATAACTTCCAAATTGATCCACTCGCTTGAAACTTTGTGCTTTGATTGTGCTTGCCATTTCTGTAAGACTCCTTAACCTTGCTTCCAAACATAACACTATCTGAATTTAATTTATCCCCTTGAGAACCAACAGTGGGCTGAGGAGAATTACCAGGATTATTATCCTCTACATTACCAGGAGAAGGCTGAGGAGAATTACACGCAACATTAACCTCTTCAATCGGTGTGAAGCCTGGGGGATATTGAGGGTCATCACCTTCAACACCTGAAGAAACCCTGTTCCTTTTTAAAATTTTATAGATCCCAAAGGGATCTTCTGAGTTGTCAGGCTTTCCACTGAAAGTTGGATTTTTCTGATGAGCAGCATCATGTGCTTGGGCAAACTCGTTTCAGATACATGGTCATATTCATTTTCTTTGTCTAACCCAAGCTCATTTTCATTATTACCCTCAGATTCCTCATCTCAAGATAAGTCATTCTCCTTGTTAGTGGTGAACTCAGGCTTCAAGCTTCCATGCAATCAAGTTCCTTAAAATGATTTTAATCTATCATTTATGAAGTTGTTTTACGATGAGTTTAAATACTCAAATGATTTTAATCTCGAAAACACCTAAATGCCACAAAATACTATAAATATCATTGAAATGTGTTTTATGTGTTACGGGTTTTGCGATGAAAAACAACAAAGTTTACATAATTTACGCCAGGTCCTAAACTTTCATAAATTGGCAAATCTAGTCCTCGAATCCAAAATGTGGAGTTTTATCATTCAAGGTCCCTAAAATATTCTAAGTTGTCAAAATGGTCCTTGAATGAATCTTTGGGCAAATGGCGAAAAAGGTCCTTAAACTTTTGGAAAGTGTCAAAATGATCCTTGTTTTCTTTTAAAATGAAAATGGCATTTATAGTCCTTGTATTATTGGTACTTGGCATGTTTGACCCTTTTGATAAGTTTGGGAAAGTTACAATTTCAGTCCCTCAAAAATCAGAAAATTACAAAATGGTCCTTGTGATAATCCAAAACCAAACGGACCCTTTTTATTATTAACCCAATCCACTTGAACCATGACCCTTGACCCTTGAGCCAGTTCAAAAAACCCTTTGACCCCCCTAATTTGAACCCCAGCCTATTATTAAAAACGGGTCAAACCCCGGTCAAACCCACTTCCCTCCCAAACCACTCTCACTGTTCATCTTCCTCTACCTCGCCTGCAAACCAAAACCAGGATGGTTTTTCCACCACCTCACCACCTTTCCAGCTGTCTACCCACTCTCCTACACCTCCACAATCTCCCAAGAAGCATTAAATGCTTTAAACCTGCTTTTGATATTTTTGGCGCCAAAATGCCAAGTGCACGATTATGATGAATTCAAAGGATCCAATGGTTGAAATGAAGTGGGCAACATTGAGGTCGACAAGGAACTCAAAAGATCAATATAAAGAAGAAAAGAAGCAATGTGGATATATATCTAGAGTAATTTTAGTTAATGTATGTCGAATAGCTTAATTTTCATATTCCGATGTAATTTCTAGCTTTCAAATACTGTATTTATCTATCTCAGTGTATTTCCAAACCTTTATCAATAATCAATTTCAAGTTTCAGTTTCATTTTCAGTTTATGCAAATTTCAAGTTCAAAATCTTAATTTTAGCTTAAAGTTGTTAGTAGTTAATGTTATGGACTCATAAGCTCATATAAGCTCCTTATATAGCCTGTGTAAGCTATTAGAAACTTTAAAACTCAGTTTAGAATTAAAAATCAAAAATATAAAAAAATTTAGTTATAAATCAAAAAAATCAAAAATCAAAAATGATGAAGAAAGAAAGCTGGAGCAGGGTTGATTCTGGATTGCCCTTGGGTTAGATGCTTCTTGGGAAGCTATAGGAAGTGTTCTTGGGCCTTGGTTCTCAGTTATGAGCTTGGAAGCAATTTGTAAGCTCATTTCTTAATTTTGGCCATTCACTGTAGAAGTGCTTATCTCTGCTTATCTCTGTGCTTTTATACTTATTTGGTGTATGTTAGTGAGATTATTGCTTAATATTGCATGCTTGTTCATTAATTTTCTTAGTTGCTTAAGTTTTCACTTTTTCACTATAAATATTGCAATATAGTAATTTATAGGTCTTGTTGTTATTATTGGTGTTTATGTGCTTAAATCATCTTCTTATATCATTAAATGTTCTTATGAATCAGTTGCATGGTTTTAATTTATGAAATCCTTTGGAAACCATAAATCAGTCTTATATAAGGGTTGTTTGGATTTGCTGATAAATTAGCATTCCATTGTATGTTTGTTGTTGTTTGTGGTTGTTATATGTCCTATTAGTTCAAAACAGCTCAGTGCAACCATAAAATCCAGTGCCTACTTGTTAAAAAGTCAAAATCCTCTTTAATCTCACTTTAGTTATTAACTGTTAGGATTTATAGTGCAAATTTAATCTCAGTTGTTCATAACTTGTTAATCTAGCTTAATTTCATCTTAACTTAGCTTAATACAACATAATCAGTGAGTAGGATTGATCCAAAGTTCATATAAGTCAACTTATTAGTGTAACTCATAAAGTCAAATTTTTAGCTTAGTCAGTTTTTGAATAAACTAGATAATTTTCTATAGGATTTAATATTGAGTTTCATGTTTTATGCTTTTGGGATATTAGTATTTAGCTGCTCATCTTCATCATAGTATTTTTCATAATTTGTAGTTAGCTTGTTAAACTGCTTATTTCTTGGCTTCTTTTAAGCACTTTTTCAAAAAAACCTCCCCGTACAATGAGAAAGCTTATTTCATAAGCTTGTATCTTGTTCATTAGTTAGCCCGACTTGTGTTCTTTAGCTTTTGTGTAGCTCACCCACCCATCTCAAAGGTTCGGTGCTTAATTTTCATTTTGCAGCTTATTTGTTAGGGCTGCAAGTAGCTTTTACCTTGTCCCAATTCACTCAGTACACTGTTCAATCAGTGTACCTGAGCCACTTTCACAAGCTCACACAGAGCTTATTAGTGAGACCCAGGGCTTGACCCTTAGCTTTTTGGAAAGCCCATCTAGCTATCTCTTTAGTCCAGTGCTTATTTTCCACTTTCTAGCTTATTTGATAGGGTTGCTTATAGCTTTTTGTTTGTCTCATTTCTTGTGTACACTGAATACTCAATGCTAACAAGCTTTTTCTCAAGCTCAGCAAAAGCTTATTAATGGGCCCCAGTGTGAGATTATTGGCTTTTTGGAATCCTCAATAAGCCAGCTTATTACATCCAGGCTTATTTTTGGCCTCTGAGCTTTTGCCCTTAGCTAAATTTAGCCTACAAAATCCTTGCAGGCCTGTTTGATTGATAGGATTAGTGGAATTGCTTATTAGCTTATCTTGAGCTTATCAGTGTGATTCTTTGTGCTTTTTAGCTTAATTTAAGTACTTTTAGCTTGTTTGCATCTTATTTTACCTTTGGTTCCAACTGTGAAGCTTATTTCAAGCTTGTTTGAGCTTAAAAATCAAAATAAGCCAAAAGCTTAAACTGTTAAGCTTATAAGCTCATTCTGAGCTTATTTTCAAGTTCCAAAATTTTTGTCTTCATTATAGTTGCTTATTTTCATTAGTTAAATAGTTTTGTAAAAGAAAAATCACAAAAACATCAATTTTAAAAATAGTGATAGCGTTTATTTAATATAAATTAGCTTTTTAAATTTTCTTTTCAGCTTATTATTAAGCACTTATATGTTTTTATATTTTCTTAAGTTTCTGTCATATTAAAGTATTTTTAGGAATTTTCTTAGATTTTTCCTTTGTCATCTAGTATTTTTAATAATTAATAATAGTTTACTTAATAATTAATTATTATTAAAGTATTAAATAGTAAAATAATTTTTATTAAGTAAAACCATGTTTTATATTTTTCCTAGCTTTGTTAACTTAATTAGAACTTATAAAAATTAATCTTATAATTTTCCCTTTTTATTTTCTAATTTTAATCCTTTAATTAGTTTAATTAGAGTTAAATTATTAATTAAGTTTTTAATTTATAAAACCTTTGCTATAAGACAAAAATATTTGTTTTTAATTTTTATAAATCTTTTAAGTTGTTCTAGATTTTTAGAAAATAAATTTGTAATTTTCTTAGTTAGTTTTGTATTATAAATCTTTTTAGAATAATTAAGTTAAATTTTAAATAAGTTTAAAATAGTTTTAATTAATTAATTAATATTAAATTAATATAATATTAGTAAAATATTTTCTTTTTAGATTTTAATTTTCTTTAAGTTTAAAAAGTTTGAAAATTTTCATTTTATACCCTTTAATTTTAAACTTGTCATTTTAAGTCCCCGTAGTTTTAAATTTACATTTTATACACGTTTGTTTAATCGATTGTTGTGCTTTATAGTTCGTATCCAAATACAATTCCAAACAATCGATAGTGTAATTATCAACCAAAATCCTTACTGATCATTATCCTTAGTGATCATTATACGTCCGAACGTTTTCAAACACCATTCAACCTCCGGACTAAAGCGACAGGAATCCACTAAATTCTAAGGAAATTGTATTGAGTCCATAATAGTTGACTTTTGTTGACTAAAACCTTTGGTCAATATTTATTGATTATTTTTGAAACGATCATTTTCACACACACTCTTATGCATGACAAAGGACTGTTTTCAGAATCATCAATATCAACCAATTCACCCCAAGAAGAAGTAATTTTAGCAAACGTATTGCGAGTAAGAGCTTTGACAGGTAAACCTTCATAGTCGCTCCTCACTTACAAAGGAATTAGTAGCCTGTTTCAATTCCACAAACCAAGAACCAACACCCACATGCATAATGGCCTTATCTTTAGAAGCTACATAATCCATTTCAAGAAGAACCCAATGACCACCCAAATAAGAAAGCTTAACTTTCTCAAAACCCTCGTTGGAAAGAATGAAGTTGAGATTGGAAAGTGCATTGATATCTTTGATTTTTCCCATTGAAGAGCAAGAGAAGTCTCGTTCCATAATACAAGAATCATCAAGAACACAAGCAGGAGACCCATCAGCAATATTAGAGTTTACTGTTTCTTTTGATAGAACAATGGCAAACGATTAATGAGTAGCTCCCACTGATACATTATTTTTGGGCAACATAATACAAGAATCATCAAGAACACAAGTAGGAGACCCATCAGCAATATTAGAGTTTACTGTTCCTTTTGATAGAACATAGTCATCATAGTCATCCTCTCTATCATGACCACCACCAAATAGGTTACTCGACTCATCAAAGGTGTTCATAACCTCCTCATCATCACCGCCGTAAATCACAATCTCCCCACCTTAGAGAATGGGTTAACCCTCTTGGTAGAAGTAGTGGTAAAACCTTATTATAATCTTAATAGTCAACCTTCTTAATATGATTACCATTATCATCAACAAGAGTAGCTTTCCCATCGATAAGAAGCTTTTCAAACTCCCTAATTTTCTCAACAATTAAGGTAGGACCAACCGCGTTAGCTTCCATTGAACTTGTCTCGAGAGACCCATCCTCCTTCGCTGCCATTGTATTACCAGAGACCTCTACTTCAATAGGATTTCCACAATCATCAGAATCTATCGTATTTAGTGCAACAAAAGGGTTTGATGTAGCAATCTTCCTCCCACTCGAACTAGCCACATCAGTGGCTTTCTTCTTTGCACTATCCACCTTCTTGGATTCAGGAGGAGGCGCTTTAGGTTGATACCTAAATTTAGGACCCACTTTAGTAACACCCCTTACCTGGAACACTTGGACCACCATTACTACCATTATTCTTGTTAGTGACAGTTTGATAACCATCATTAACATTCAGTTTAGGCTGATTAGGAAGTTGAATAGATTTAGGACAATCTATTAGTGTATGACCAAACAATTTACATGTATCACACTAAGGCGGTTTCCATTCATACTCCACCCGAATCTTTTCAATAGTAGATCCTGTCCCATCAAGTAATGGTATCTCAATAGTGATGCACTCCCGAAGGACCTGATCTGCCTTAACTTCAATTAAGCACCTAGCAAAACTACTTCGACCCCATGATTCCAAGCACATTTGACTAGTTTAAGAATCTAACATTTTTGGCATTCCAATCAATGTAGCAAGGAGGCTTAGACCTTCATCAGAAAACATAGCAAGGGGCATCATGGAACTTAACCCATATCGGAATATTAGTCAAATCCTCTTTAAGCAGATTAGTATTCAAAGTCCACGTTTTAAGAATAATTGGCACATTCCTAATCATCCACGATCCGTTTTCAAGCACATCATCAACACCTTTATGAGTGGAAAACTTAAAGAAAAAGAACCCTTTTGCATTCATCATAACCTTTTGAATACCATACTTGGCCCATGTATTACGAACATAATAATCAACAACTGGAAAGGCAATACGTTTACCAAGGAAATAACCATAAAGGGTATTCTCAAATTTAGAGTTTCTCCTCAACGACTTTCATAGGAATGGAGAGATCCACCCCATTAGAGTTTTTACTAAACTCCAACCTATGAAAATTAGGTTTGCGCTTTGTTGAATCACTTGATTTAGCACCATTAACATTAGCAGAGTTATTACCACTTGTAGCACCAACATACGACATAGGTAAAGTATTTACCTTAACAGCAATAGGTGTAGTTCCGGTTGGTTTCTCCATTTGTGATGAAACATGTACCCTTCCAGCTTTAGATGAGACAGTAATACCATCACCACTAGGCATATTAGCACCCATAGTGGTGTCCTCAAAACCATGAACAGTAGATGAACCGGATGGAACGTTGGTACGAAAAGTTTCAAAATTACTAGGAATACCAATAGGATCCTCCATAGCAATCGATGTTGTAGCAAATCCAGTAGGACCAACATCCCAAAAGACATCATCATTAACAACTTTCTTATTCCTAGCAATTTCTGAATTCCTGTTACAAAACTCACCCATATCTGAATAACTTGTACCAAGTTGTGGCTGAGAAGAACTTGTACTTGTGTCCGTTGTCATAGCGACCCAAGACCAAAGTCATAAGTACAAGCGTGCATCTCCACATTACCCGATAAGCTAGGGTTATAAAGCAAGTTGAGGCCGTGTCGCAAAGATTAGAACCAGAATCATGCTCATTAAATCGCTGCATAGGATGTTTCAAAGCCTCCATATCCACACCATCACCCATATTATCCATAATAACCAGACTCGACAAACAAAAAGGTAAATAAACCAAACCCAAACGAGAAGAAACAAAGCAAACAAGAAAAACACGAAGAGCAATCGTCTAATCTTCAAAACGATGGCCTAGATAAAGTTTAGGCAAGCATTAAACGTTCATAAAACATCTTCTAACCGACTCCCTCCATAGTATGCAGGTTAATGAATTAAAAGCAGAATAGCGAAACCCTTAAAGAAAAAAACGATAAACAAAACCCTAAAAACTTAGCGATCACAAGAACACGGAACGATCAACAAAAACCTCGAATGTATTTGTTTGATTTTAACAGATTAGAGTAATAGAAATCGCTAGTTTAGGATAAAGGAATGGGATTATCGCCATAGGTGAGTCGGTTTTAGGGTTCTCTTTGAATTTTGGATCTATAGATCGTTAGAACATCAATCAAGGGATCAAAGGATCATCAACCGGATTAGGGCCTTAGCAAGATAGATCGATGATGATGAGCCAAATGATCCGAATTACTTTTCATCGGCAGGAGGACATAACGAGCTTGAAAGCTATTTTCGGATGATTATCGGCCCATGTCTATGTCTACGTAGGCAATTTGAGGAATTTAACAATCGTTTGATTTCAATCAATCGAGGAAATATCTTGTATGGGTCGGAGTAATCCCACTTGTAAATATATTAACCAAATAAGCGTTTAAGTAGTGAAATCCCATATCTCGACCCGTTACATAGGCATAAAGCTTACATAACAAGATACTTCCTATTTTCTAAACAAGAAACAAACCACTACTCAAATGATAACAAGCGACATAACGAATAAAATTACTTCCTAGGACCTTGAAACTTTGTGCCATACATGGCATTAAAGGCATTCAAATTTCCGGAAGATCAGACTCATCAAATGGGTTAGCAACAACCTCATCTTTGAATCGAGACACCTCAATCTCTCCCACTTTAGAAAAAGGGTTAACTCTCTTAGTATAAGAGGTAGGCGGAATAGGTTGACCATCATCATCCACAAGAGTAGCTTTCCATCAATAATTATAGTAGAACCAACATCCATTGTTCCCATTGAATCACTCACAAGCGGTACATGTGATGTAGAACCGATCTTAATCAACTCATCCTCATTAACCTCCATTGTACGACCGGTATCCACATCCGTATCGTCATATTAAGAGCATCAAACTTATTAGACGTAGTGATCCCGGTTCCACTCGTACTAGCCACATCGAGGCCATCTTCATCGACATTGACTTTCTTGGGTTCGGGATGAGGCTTTTGGGCCGATATTCAAAATCAGAGAATTGACCGGATTCGCCCAACACGCTTCCCACGCTTAACAGTGAAACCCATCACCTACGTTCTTATGAGGTTGAGCGGTGAATCACAACCTTAGGACAATCCACCAAAGTATGGCCATCTAGGCGGTTTCCATTCATATTCAACACGGATCTTCACAATAGTCGAAGATCGAATCTGATGAAGAACCTCATCCGACTTCACTTCAATCATTGAGCCAAATGATCATGCGTACCAATCTAGTGTTGGACCTCATCCGGCCAAACATACTTTTCGTGTATGCAATCGGTTCGCTTGGGTGTTCATTCTTGGGGTGGTGTGATTATATCATATCTTTTCACTTGAATCCGCCTATAGCCACACCTCTGCTCATTTTTTCCAATTAAATCAAGAGCCTCTACCTAGTGTATGCAATCGGGTTTACATATGGTGTTATCTTTTATTCGAAACCCTAACATTCTAATTCTTCCAATCGGTTGCTTGGGTCGATATCGGGCCGGTCCTTAATCGCTATATCGTTGATTGTTTTGGTGTCGGTTGGCTATTCCTTTATGGATTTCTTTGCCGATCTGTAAGTGGGTTTGAGAGGTGCGATCAGCGTATTTGAGGTTGAATCACCCTATGTTTATGTTTTAAGCTAGGCGTTCTGCTCGGACTAGGGAGTTGATTTCATTTGTTGATTGAATATGGTGCGTGTTTCTTGGTCGTCTTACTTTTGAAGTCATTCTTTGAAAGAATAGCATGTATCATGCTCATTATACGCCTCTTAATATTTTCGATACGTGTTAACCATTGATGAGATTAGCTTTGTTGCCATCTCGGTGGTTTGATTTAGAAAGTTGTTTTGCTTCTTTCTTTGTTAGTAATAAGAATGGTTATGTCATTCTTATTTAGTGTTTTAGCCCACGGGCCGGGTTGTAGTCTTAAATGTTTTTGGTGAAATATCACGGGTCTTACGAATGTTAGTCAAATCCTCCTTAAGCAAGTTGGTGTTCAATGTCCATGGTTTAAGAATAATAGGGCTTTTTCGAATCAACCAAGGACCATTATTGATTCATTAGAAGCAACACCCGCGTAAGAAACCGACTTAACTCCATTACCACAAGTAGTAACTACCTGGGTGCATTAGGAATCCGGGATTTATCAAAACTCGACGGAGGACGAATTGTTCACATCGGAAGATGAAGCCATCTTAATTTTATTCAAATTTACGATCGCAGATTAGCAATCAATTGATTTCAAGAACCAAGTTCCACTTGTCCATCGAGCGAGAATCGGAAGCATTAACAAAGAAACTCATCATTCCTACTATTAGGGTTCATTGTCGATCAAGAATCGACTCACCAGACTAACATGAGGTTCATCATTGTTACAATCATCAACCTTGTCCATTAACAACCAACAAGAAAGTAAAACAACCCTAAAACCGAAAGCCGAAAGTAGAACCGAAACCCAAGAAAAACATAACACCAAGAGAAGCAAGAAGATCCACGTCAATCTTCCAATTCGATGGCCTTAGAACGACTAAGGCATGAGTTAAAGCATAAATTAACTAACCAAAGTCCTCCATGGTACGCACAAAGGATTAAATAAAACAAGAAAAAAATCGAAACCCTAAAAACTCGACAAAATAAAACCCAAAAACACCTAGCGATCACTCAAAGGACTCGCTTATGTAATAAACTAAGTAATCACGTAACAAGAGCAGATTAAAGTAATAGAAAGAGATTTGAGTAATCATGTTGTCGATTTTTGAGTGGGGTAGGAATCGACTTTTTCTTATTTGTCTCGAGCCAATCGACTTTAAATAATCTTGTATGTGGATTTGTTTATTTGTTTTGCATGTCTTTTTATGTTTTTAGTGGTTACTCTAGTTGTTGGTAACTAGTTGTTTATTTATTGCATGTCATAAATGATCTTGTGGTTGTTCAAGCGGTTGCTTTAGGTTAGTGTGGCATTTCAGCCACATTTCATTGTTCTTTAAATGGTTTTTTGGTTAATATATTTTACCAGGGTGGAAGTTCCCTTTTACCCAAAATAACGTATGAAAGCGAAGAAAATACGCGAATTAAAAAAAACGCTAATTAAAAATAACGTGAATAACAAAAAAGATAAAAAAAAATATGTGAATAAAAAAGAAAGACGAAAAGACAAGAAAAAAAATGTGAACTTAGATTTACCTTTTAAATCTTAGGTTAATCCTCACCATTAAATCAAACTAAATGAATGACAAGAATTTGTCCTTTGATAAGCATGAATTTGTGGGTAAGCAAAATAATATGCTTCTTTTGAAAAATAACTTCGTCAAATGTTTGCCACTTGTTGCTATATCATAGTAGAAGGTATTTTAGGAAAATATTTATGATGGAGGTCCTACAAACTCTCTTTTAGTAGATAAAATAGATTTATGGTCGAGTTAATATGTCACATACTATATTTCAAAAAAAACATGTCACATACTACCCAAAGTAACAAGAAAAATGACAAATCTTCCTAATTCATGTTCCTACAAATTCTTCTACTCACAAGATCCTAACAAGTATTAGAATTGATGGTTTGGATACTGAGAGAAAATAAGTTTTAAAAAATATATAATATTGTTGTGTGTATAAAAGAGTAGTAGAAGATATCAGAGAGGCTTAAGATCGCTTCAATTAACAATATGTGTATTTGAATTCACATTCCAAGTGGTCCTTCTATAAACAAGAATTTTCTAATTATCAAAGGAAACTTGTTTGATTGAAGGGAAGTTTCAAATATAAGTAAAACAAATAAATGGATCGAATATGGATAGTATTTGTTTGAAGTGGAGTGAATAACCAAATTTTCACAATTTCCTTGAAGCTACACTCAGTGACTTCGTTGTTTCTATGAAGTTCATTAGTTGAAAGAAAATTCAAGTCTTCATGTATTTTTTCTTAGAAAGATCTAGCTATATATAACAAAACTAGCTAGCACTTCTGTTGTTTAGGAATTGTATTGCTTTGTTATGTAATTGTTTTATCGTAATTAAGTTTTATCGACCCACCCGTATCATATATACTCAAACGTTTTTTTGAAGTAATATATTTACCGGATAAACTCTTTAAAAAAGTGGTATATAAATTATTTTGATTTGATGGTGTATAAATCCCATGAACACCTAGATCACATAACATATTGATTTACAGCCAATTTTTTTACCTATGGTTTAAACATAATATTGCAAAACGACCAGAAATGACAAACATTTTCACTCTACCTCCCGACAAGGTTAAAGACACTGTCACTTATCATGCTTTATTGTGTTGGCTAATGTTCCAAGATAACGACTTATATGCTAATGTTCTTGGAAGTTTCTTTATTTGTTAGGTCGGGGGTAGTCCATGAAAAAGGTGGTGCGGCTTTATACAAGTTAAGAATGGGTGGTCCAAACTTTGAGTCCCATGGTTCACACTCAGATTGTCATTTAAACTTCAACGAAGATCGGGCATCCGTACGTATAGGAGAAATTTGAATCTGTGAGCATAGTCTACGTATATGTAATTAAATGAAACTACTTTAATACAGTACTTCTTTGGTGCCGAAATTAATATCAAGTTATCAACTAAAAGCAATGCAGATAATTTTAGCTTTTGCATTCTTGCATTATTTATTTTGTCCCATGAAAAAAAAGAAAAAAAGAAAAGAAAAGATTCTAACGTTTACAAGAACTACAACAACATCAATGTCATATATGCCGGAGCAGTATATATGAGGGACGTCTGATGTAGACAGTTATACTCTAACGTGATGGTAGAGAGACTGCTTCCAGAAATGTTCACAAAAAGAACTAGTGTCACATTATTGTTTTTACGCTTGTAAGGTATGAAATCATGTTGTGTATAAAATGATGTCTTTTCCAAAATCAATAACAATTTCAAAGTACAAGTTGCATCACTATTTTGATTACTTGTGTTGTGTATAAAATGATGTCTTTTCCAAAATCTATTTCTATTTCATGTGAGAATTATCAACTGCAGTTTTTAGGATCCTGTGTATCTCAGGCACAAATGGATAATTTAATATATCAATCTTAGTCGTGGTTAGTCACAAGTCAAAAGTCAACAAAGATGATACGTGCACCAATAAGATGAATCTAGGGTTCTTCTAAGAAGGTGATGTGGAAAGGCCCACACTACACAAAAAAGTCTTAATATCTTCAATAATGATTACCAGTTTCGTACTTTCAGCATGCTATTTTTTACTCCGTTTTATGACTACAAAACATACTAATCTTTCACTAAGAAGCATTTTTATAAACTCAGAAGTAAGTTTGCTTAATTTTGTTTGCTCTGAAATACTTTCATACTATATTCAATGTAATATCATCTACTTTTATGCCAGGAGACTATATATTGTTGTTTTATTTTTTTGAATGGCAAGATGAAATGAATAAACCATTGCACCTAGCAAGACACTAAGGGCAACGATTACATAGATCATTGTACCACTCTAATTAAACAATTTAAGAAAATACTTATATGCCGTAAAGGAATCATAATGTTGATGGGCGTCGTTAGATGTTCTTGGATGATCATTTGTTGGCGATAACCATATCGAAACAAAATGGCCAAAGGAATCATAATGTTGATTGAACCACAACATCCAAAAATTTTGAGGGGGAGCTCGATCCATAAGCCTTTGAAGCTAAATTCAAAGTGTCCCAAAATTATGATGGTGTGATGATGTGTAGTTTCCACAATCCTAGAATAAGTTGCCATAAATAGTTAGCAATCATGCATGAGGTGTATAGGCCGTTAATCCTCCGTTTCAATGGCATTATAACAAAAGAGATAAAGCATCATATAAAAAATTATTCCCTGACAAATCGACAATCAATATTAGTTCTTGTGGCAGCTGATTAAGAAACACAGACAAAGTAAAGATGTTAATCTTGATGGCAAGAAGGTTGTTCAAAATATATTGATATGTAACTACCGACGAGGAACTTTGGATGGACAACTATACTTTTCTCACAAATTTGTTTTCTGAACGGCAAATATATTAAAGTAAAACTAGCCAGGCACTAGATGAAACAACTACTAACACCCAAAAGACTTCTCCATGGAGAGGAAACCTAGCAAACCATAAAACACCAATACACGATCACACCCGAAAAACCAAAGAAAACCAAAACCTCCAACAAGCATAGCCAAATTGATATTACATCACATTTTTTGAATCCACAATGCACTGTACCGCACAATATTGTAATGCATAAATTGTGGTGTATTTATCAAAAAATGTGGTACCCCCTATAAACAATGACGAAACCTAAAATGACACCTGAAGAAACAAATACCTAAAATACAAACATGTAACACCTTGAAATATTAAGACGAGGTCTAAACCAAAAAACCCTTTACCAAAAAGCCAACGCGTTCTTTTTCGTTATTAGTTATTACATGATGTTGAGCTATAATTTCTTATCATAATATTTTTGACTTTGGTATTATATTCTTGATTTATATTTATTGTTTAGAATGTTCAGTTGACAATTAATATATAAAAAGTTTATTACATTCATCAAGCCTTTTATAATACTTTCAAATGGATCATTGCACTAGTGGAGATTCCAGTATAAGCATTTTGTAGAACAACTTGAACATGTGTGTAACCTTGGAGTCTTGCACTTCAATTCCATAATAGAAAAGAAAAAAGTGATTTCCAAAATGGAGGCAAAATTGTTACATTTTTATTATTTTCTAAATGTAATTGTTACTATCAGTTTTTAACTGTGTGGTTGTTCTGCATGTCGCAGTCGAATTTGTCTATGTAACAGGCTGAAGACATGTGATTCACTTATGTCATTTGTACTTTAATGATTTTTGGTGTAATAGAATTTTGCCGAGGTGAATTAACCCGTTTACCCAAAAAAAAAAAAAAAAAATGGAGGCAAAATTGAACATTATATTCTCATAACTTTTCTATATCCTCAAAACAAAACAAAAAGTACACTATAAAAGTCAACAGCTCAAACTTATTATAAATGGAAACATATCTTAACCTATCAAAAGTTGCCCAGAAGTCCACCATGGATGCCTTTCTTCCTTTATCTGACCAAGATCAAACTGGAAACCCTAAATTTTCATCTTCTTCTTTTAACTACCCATCTATCACAAACGATGATCGAGTATATGATCATATCAACATCGATAATACCTTGTATTATAACCATGATCTTACTGATGATAACTCTAACCCTAATACTCTCTCGCTCATCGATCACCAAGATTCTAGCTCTTCAAATTCTTTATCATATCTGAATACAAATGAGCAAACTCCAGATCACTTGCTAGAAATAACCACAGATGTAAACATCTCTAAAGGCCACAGATATCTGCTGATGCTGCCAGCATGACACAACTTACCTGGATCGAAAGGCAACTCTTGTATGAGTGAGTTATATTCTCACTTTTTTTTGCATGGTTAACAATACATATAAAAAGTGTCCTGTGTGCATCTTATTTACAGTTCTTTTTTGCTTGGAAAACGTAGCGATAATTCTAATCGAGAGAGGCTGAATGATGATACAAAGATTGGGTTTCGTATACAAACCGGACTTGAGGTGTTGGATGATGGTTATAGATGGAGGAAGTATGGCAAAAAGAACATTAAATCTACTCCTAATCCGAGGTACTTATTCATAACAATTTAGTTAACTTTACTTATGATCTTACATAAAGGATCTTGAGAGTTGAGACGATATATATATCAACAATATTAAGAACAAGTTCTTGCATTTTTTTCCTGCAATAATCAAGAACAAGAAGACATGCGTATTTATATAATACACAAGAAAAACAGGATCTTAAAAAGGTGGCCGGATCGGATGTCGCTCAGGCACCTTAATAGCTAATTTTGATAAAAAAAAAATTCCCTTTAATTTCCAGGAACTACTTCAAATGCACGACAATCGGATGCAAAGTGAAGAAAAGAGTAGAGCGGGATCGAGATGATTCAAGTTATATAATGGCAACTTACATTGGGCTGCATAATCACGACGTTCCATCTACAACTGCTTCCATTTCCAATGTGTGTCCTACTGGAGTAAGAACATTGCAGTATTCGTGATTGGATCCAGATACGTTGTTAAAAATCTCAAGTCATGGTCGTGTCCTTGGATTATGCTTTAAATTATGTTCATTACAATGGTTAGAACTTCAAACGAACACGAGAGCAAGGTGCGCTACCTGGTTATAGATAAATAGTAAGTTAATTACCATACATGGAAACTATATGTTCATTTTGTAAATTGTGATTGTCATTATACTCTTGTGATGTTTATTTTTATTTCTCTCTAGTCCGGGCTTCTTTATCATTTGTACATCATGTACGGTTTATTTTGACAAACTATATTAGTGAGTTGTTTTTTTTAATAGCACATGTTTGATTACGTATGAATTGAAAATCAAACAAAAACGGTATAACATAATTTATTCTTAAACTGATTTATCTTAGTGTAGTTATTTTTTTGGCTAAAAGGTATAGTAGAAAAAAGCACCCACAAAAACAACAAACAAAATTCTTCGTAAATTTTGTGTGAAAGTGATTTAGAGTAGCTGATTAGAGAAAGTGTGGAGAAGCTAGTACGTCGATAAGTACAAAACTTTCCAATCATTTTGGTATTTTGGTGCTTTAAAGGTTGTCGAAAAAGATGGCTAAATTGGCAGAACTAGGTGTATGGTTGTGGGTATTGGACGTTTCAATGATTCAATCATATATATAATTGCCACATTAGCCAATAATTGACGTGACATATTCGTACATGTTGAGTTGTTGACGTTGCAATAAAATTTGAAATCTGAAATTTTTTTGGGTAAAAGGGAATAATGCATCTTGGTAAATATATTAAACAACGTTTAAGTCTGATAGATATGGTGAAATCCCATATCTCACGATTCACATAAGCGTAAAGCTTACATAACAAGATACTACCTATTTTCTAAACAAGAAAATAAACAAACAAACCACTACTCAAATGATAACATAGGACATAACGAAAACAAATTTACTTCCTAGGTCCTTGAAGCTTGGTGCCATACATGGCATTAATGGCATCCAAATTCCCCGGAAGATCAGAAACCTGCTTCGCATAGTCATCATACTCATCTTCAAACTTTTGGCCACCACCGAATAGATTAGCTGACTCATGAAATGGGTTAGCAACCACCTCATCTTCAGAATCAGACACTACGATATCTCCCACTTTTGAAAAAGGGTTAACTCTCTTAGTAGAAGAGGGAGGCGGAATAGAAGAATCACTAGTTTTAGGAGCCACATCCGACTCCATCTCTTTCAAATCACTCGCGGGGTTCTTGTGATGCGAAGATTGTCTTAGTAGACTTATCTTCATTAGCTTCCATTGTGCGACCGTAATCCACATCCTTGTTGGTGTCATTAGGAAGAGTACCAAAAGCATCCGTTGATTCCATATTAAGAGCATCAAACTGGTTAGATATAGAGATCTTAGT
>CM040244.1:3646173-3841173 GCA_022545495.1 Chrysanthemum lavandulifolium
ATACCAATCATTTACAGGTTACTTTGGCTATTTTAAAAAATAAATGCTATTGTATTGTGTGTTTTGGCTATTTTACAGGTTACTTTGGACTTTACCTGCTATTGTGGGTAATAATGTATCATAGAGACAAAATAGACGAGATAAGTGACCAAAAATATTTTTTTTTGTTCACACGTCGAGCTCGCCATGACAAGTATGATCTTTAATAGGTTATTAACCCAATAATATATGCGGTCATTTTCTCATGAATAAAACATTTTTTTTTTTGATAATTTGTCATTATTTCTTTGATGATCATTCAGATCTTTATTAGTTTTATCCCTAACCTTTCCTTTTCACCTCTTTTAAACGTTGAAATAGCACAATGCTACTATCCTCATATGAAAATGTGTCATCCAAATATAATATTAGCAACGTGCTAAATCTGTCGAATGAGTTGAAAATTGCTTAAAAATGTCTCAAATTTATACGAACATCAAATCATTCTATTCATCCAAAACAGTTCAATTATTACTATTATAACAACAACGATACTCATTTCCGCCAGAGCGGGATGTTGGGAATATTATTACTATTGTAATATTTTAATATTGTATCTGATCACTTATTGAAAAATCCATAGCTGTGAGTTATGCAATTGCTAGGTCAAGTTCATAGCAATATGGTTATGGAATGAACATCATATGACGGCAGAAAATACATAACATTGAGTTCTCAAAAGCAAAAGATAATATGCCTTTTTAGGTGCATGGAAGCTTCAACCTATACGTTGGTTTGAGCCATTAGCAATGGATCACTCGACTGCAAATCTCTACAAGAGCCAAAAAAATATCAAGTTAATGTAAGAAAATCAAGATATTACTAATGAAAAATAGAATGCATTAGAATCCTATGTCATTTTATTAGTGACAATCAACACATAAACCAAATATAAACTATATATTTACTGCTAAGACCTCTAAGCTAAATCAATGTACTAAGATAGGCAGGACTGTGAAAAACATCAATTTTGTTGGACTTGCCTGCGACTCTTGTCAAAAAGTATAAGGTAAATAGGTTGCTCAGGTGAGAGGCGGAACAACTCCCGCATTATGTATGCACACATGCCAATGCTGTAAAAGAGTGGAAAATAAACATCATCTAAGCATCAAATCGAATTGCATCACTAAAACATGTTAAAGAATACTACCGGTCTTAGATTTACGTTAAAAAAATACTAAAGTTGGTAGACAAATTTACAGTATCGGTATTTGAATAAGGGTTGAAGTTAAAGATACTAATTTAGGCATAAAGAGGCGTGCAGATATATAATTTCTCTTCAGTTTGAGACTTTGGAGTGATAAACAGATAGTGATCACTTAGTTTCAGTAAATGCTACCTCCCGGAACATGATATTAAAACTGTCCAAAAGCAAGCAGCTACCGAACTTGATTCTTTATAAGCTATCCACACCTGAAATGAAACAAATGCATATATGTAGCCTATACATTATTTGATCTGTGAAATTAGTATTATGGGAAGATGTGTATCAATATTGTACATAAGGTGCGCATACAATATATCCTCTAATATCATGTCCTAAATGCAAGTATTAGTTAACCAACAACTGCAGACCATATCGGATTATACCAATTGAAGAATAATTCCACTATATAATACAGTACCAAAGTAAATGTTGTCTTAATGCTTTAAAAATTGATCAACTGTGAGTCGGAATGCAAGCATACCGAGAACACCACCATATGGATGTTGATGTCGGTTAGCGTTGTTATCATGCACCTGTATGTATTTTTCCATGTTAATTAGCTTTACATTGCCTATTGGGGATACAATAAGTAAATATCAAAATAGTTCTTGTCCATGAAAGAAATGTAATTTCTTTTGACTACTTCTATAAAATACTGTAAAGGAAAACTTACGGCGTGAGTACTTCCATGTGAAATGGAGATCCGTCCCCGACAAATGCGTATACTAAAGCTCCTATCATCAAACAGCCTAATGCCGCAACAATTACTCTTGCTGTTACAACAGAAGGTGCCCTCTTGTATCCCGTGTCATCCCTAATCCAACAATGTTATTTAAAGTTGATGTATTTATCTCAATGGAAGTTTTTAACAAGATATTACGACAAAAATAGGGCATGCTAATTAGGAAGTTGTTCAATGCATGTGAGACTTAATGGAACTTTAGCTTAATGTGACCAACAAACTTATAGTCTTGTAAATGGTGAATTGATCCTAAGAATTTGTTTAATATGGCGAAACACAATGTTGTCTAAGTACTTAAAAACAAATCACATTGTCCCCTCAAAACAACACCACACGCTACCAACTTACCAAGAATGGCTTTCATCAACACTTCTAGCAAATTCAAATTGAGCATAGTGAGAACCGTTTTTGAGTTTTAATAAATTTTGCCTAGTATGTGATAAATACAGTTGTCTTAAGAAGATTTTGACATGACAATATATAAATTTTGAAAAACTTACATTCTTAAATCATACTGAAGAAACGAATAGGACAATGAAAACAACGTTCATTCTTACCATTTTTTACGTCTCGCCAGCACAAAATATATCGGATCTTTTGAAGATTCTTCAGGTGACAACTTGAATAATAGCATAGCGATGTGTCCACAAATAACAACACTGTCATGAAAAGAAAAGTTGACTATAGCTCCTAACCCATATTATAGTACTCGCACATGATAATTCTGATATGCAACAGCACATATATAACAGAATAGCTTGAGAAAGAGGTTTGGTGTTTATTACATGTGAAAACTGCATTAACAGTAGTTGTTATACCAAAAACAAACCCCTTAACTCACGTATTAACCCAAAACCAACACCACTCTTCTCATGGGAATGGAGATATTATTCATATATAAAATGCTACAAACAGAAGATTAATCACCTTCCAAACCAAAACACTGTGAACATATAAAGAAGTCTTATGATCCATCTTGATTCCTTGTAGAAGAACCAAGCCTAAAGATATTAAGTATAAAACCGGATATGAGTCCAATTAATTCATTATATTGAGATCTTTGCATTAATATAAGAAGATCTTAAGTGAAATGTGTTGTGAAATACGTTTACTGCCGTGAAGTTTACCTTTTGTGATTTACGTGATTTTTAGTTAAAAAAAAAAAAAAAAATTACTTTTTGCCACAAAAAAAAAGCATTTTGCAACAAACAACAAGGCCTCAGAATCATCGAAAAATGGAGATCGGTTTGGTGATCATTAAGGAAGATGGTTAAAAGGATGTAAGATTGTTAATTATCCAAACTTGATATCAACTATACTCCAAATCTTCTGAATGCAAATGAATTTTAGCATGTAGAATTTGCATCTTACTCAATGTGCCTCTAAATGAAAATGTAACGGTAACATCCGACTACTTATTTACATCGAATTATGATGCTATTTCTCTATCAAACATATGAGCTCGGTGTGGTACTTTAAGTGCGAAAAGATAAATCTTACATAGTAACAACAACACCCTTAAAATTAAAATAAACTTGCATACCCCTACAAGCGATATATCTATGCCAAAGTCTGTAAGTGCCACTTGCATCCACCTGCACAAAAGTTGACCCGAAATCTATTAATACTCTATACCATATAAATTTCATCAAATAAAAATTAAGAACATTTTGTTGTTAGTTGTGTTCTTTTCAAAATGCAAGTGAGCTATGTTATACGTTCTTTTCAATGGCTTATCAGTTTCAAAATCAATAAGCTTATAGTACCTAGCGCGTGGATCCATACAAGAAGAGAAGCCATCCATTAGTAGTCCATAAGTAAGCGCAGCTGCCATCACACATGTTAATACGCTGAACAAGATTTTCAGTGCTACTAACGACGCCGCCATTGTTATTTATCCTATATCGATCTGTTTTGTGATGTTATGATCTGTATAATTCAAGGACAATACCAACTTTAAATCAATATAATTTATACTATGATTTCCTTTTGGTCTAATTTTTAATATAGTGTTCATAAGTCTAATAGAAAAGGCTAGCAAGTAGTTAGCGGCTACTAATTAAGATGGTGCCTATTTTTCCAGGAGGGTCGTTTTTTGACTTTTATCTCTAGTTTGTATTGTAAAGTCTTCAAAGCACAACTTGATGTTCATTCTAGAAAACTAAATTTTTATATAAGGCTAAAATCATCACAAAAACACCCCAACTTTTTCTACAGTAAACACTTAGTGATTTCTTTTGAACCTATAAATTTATTCAAATGTGAAAACACACCTTATCAAGAAACTAGGAAATGTAAAACTACAAGGCAGGTGAAACGTTCAAAAGAAACGTTCAACCAGACTATGTGAAGGTTTTTACATCAACGTTTACCCATAGAATATCGTCACAATCGGATGTCAGATAGTTTCCCTGTGAAGAAATGTCATTCTTAAATAAGATATGTCCTTGACCAATCTTATTAACAACTATCACAAGGACAAGAAATAAATTTAATGTTTAAACTGAACACGAAGATTTATATCCATCGCATCACAAACCGCGTGTTGTTTCGGAGTTAAACCTTGAAGGTCATAAGTGTCATATAGATCACAATCTTCATCCTCAAGTAAACTAGCAGCATAAGCACCTCCACTAGTCATGAAGCGAGAAGTCTCACCATAAACATCTTCGACTTCATCATCACTATTACTATCCGACATAACCAAATTCCCGACCTTAGAAAACGGATTACTTACCTTATTTCCCTCATTAACCATCTCAGGTGTATTATTTGAAATAACATAAGGAGCAGCATTGGAAGAGCTAGGGATATATTCATTGTTACCTACGTGTCCCACATTAGCCTTCTTTTGCATAGAAAGCGGCTTCCCATCATCACCCAAAATACAAGCTTCCCCTCAATTATTTGACTTTCTAACTTATTAATCTTTTCAACAAGAGAATCTTTACCACATGTCATTCATCAACTGTAGTCATGTTAATTGGTTCTACATGAACATTAGAATACCCATCCAAAACACCAAGAACATCAAAGGCATTAGACGTGTTAACCACGTTAGCATCCTTACTTGGTTGTTTGGACGTAAACGCCTCCTTAGTAAAGTCTTTAGAAGGATAAGCCTTTGTATTCTTAGGAGCAACTGGTTGATACTCCATTTTTTTTGTCTTAGACACCTCAAAAAATCGTTTATAAGTGGGACCCTTTCGCTTGACAGTAGTAAAACCACCATTCGACACCTCCTTAGTAGCTCTCGAGACCGGACATTTGCCTTTATCAACCGCATTACCTACACGTTTTGGAGTAGCTTTGGGACACTCATCAAGATGGTAACCATATAGCAAACATGTATTGCATCGAGGGGGTTCCCATTCGTATTCAAAATGGATAATTTCTTTCGTATATCCAGTTCCCTTTAGTTTAGGAACAGCCAACACTAGAATATCACGAGAATCATTAGATGCATTAACTTCAATCAAAGCTCTAGCATAGCTACCCCCAATGATTCCAAACATATCTTATTAGTATATGAGTACCAAAAGACTTATCTCGGGTGACCATTTGTTAAGAAAAATTAGAACTCTACGGATCATCCATGCACCATCCAATAAAACAGATTCCGTACCGTGAATAGATAAGAACTTGAAGAAGAAAAAACCATTAGCATTCATCGTCACTTTCTCAATTCCATACTTAACCCAATTGCTATGCACAAACTAGTCAACCACGGGAAACGTAAGTCGTTTACCAATAAAATACCCGTATAACGAGTTCATCAACCACTCATTAACCTCAAGGACCGATGCAATAGGTAATTCAACATCATAATCTGCATCCTTAGGTATGTTACCATCAATTTTCCTACAATTAGCCCTAGTAGTCATAGGACTAAACTTTGAAGCATATGTCGAAGGGATATTTGCTTTGGACTTTATTGCAGCATTACGCATAGCTTCCTCAAAACTTTTACACGCATCAACAATAATGTCAGTTGGTGGATTCTCATTCACGTCAATAGATGAAGCATTTACATTTGTTAGAACTTAACTCACATTAGAAGTGGTACCCATCTCAACCCCACATTGATGAAAGAAATTCAAGCTAGTTAGATTCAATGTTAAAATGTATAAATGCAAGAACATATGTGAATCACGCTAATGTGCTAGATGAAAACACACAACTATAATGTGTGATGTCATGATATACAAGTCATCACATACATATTACTATGGAAATGGCTATTTTAACTTGCTCGTATCACGTCAACAAAAGTAATCGGCCATAGTTAACAATGACTTCAGTAATCGACCCAAAGTCAGATTAATGTACAATTGTTATATAAAAGAAGGTAAACACATTGATGGATATTGTACTTACACATTAGCCACCCCCCTCAATAGTGGATCACTTGCGTATAAACTCCCGAACGTTGATATTGTATTATGCTATCGGGTGTTAAACTTTATGCCTATTGAGCTTCCCAGCTGACAATCTTATCAGGAGCCATAAGTTCTAGCTATCTTCTAAGTTTCACTTGGTAAGACGATTAACCAAATTTATCAAACCTTGAAGTGCAATATCATCTTTAGGTAGAAGAGATTAATTTACAATCAATGTTTATTAATTAACAGATAATTCTTAGTACAGTTCTTGGTATTGTTAGAATGAATTAAAGAACTTTCTTCTTTGTCAAAATCGCATCATAATAGTGGGCTACTGGGCTGTATGAAACCAAAATACAAGTGCTTTATTTCATGATACACAACTCGATCATCACATATACTCTTCTTATTAAATGATAATCAAACTTTCCAAAACATTGATCAATGAAAGAACAATACAGCTCTAAAAATGAAAATTTATGCTATAAAAAGAGGAATCATGTTACGATAGAATTTCCATAGCTACATGATGAATTCATGACGACCCTTAAAGATACTTGTCAAGAAAAAAAAGTAGCTCTATCCAAATGTTGTCGGATTTCTACCTATTATATAAGAGGGCTCGGTGAGGATGCCATCAACACGCCATAGGGAAACTTTGTGCAGATGGCGCCGCCATCTTCGTACTCGTTCTCTCGCCATTCGCACGCCAAATCGAGTTCGCCATTTGAATGGTCGATGCCATTCGTAATTTTTTTTTTTTTTTTAAGTTAACGTTTAAATGTAAATAAAATAAAATGAAAAAGTGGACCCAATAATATGTTATTGGTGTGTTATGAGGAGGGTGTTTTAGTTATTGGTGTGTTATTGGGAGGAGATGATGCATACGATGCCAGATACCAATAACGTGTTATTAAACCTAACCTCACCTTGCACTCTAAGTAAAGAGCTTCAAATTACTGTGAGCCCTCTAAAAATTGACACATCAGCACTCCAAAAAATGACACGTCAACACTAAAACTTAGAATGAAGGTATGTCAACTTTTTTGTTTAAATCTACACTCCATCTCCAAGTCTCCAACCACTTCTATCCGATCTCCATCAAGTCACCGACTTTTCATTTTCACTCTTTGCTTTCTTCATTTTTAATTACATACGGTATTTTCCATTCTCTCTTTCTATTTGCCAACAATAATTATTAATTTTGCTTTTTTAGTGTGCTTTTCATGATGGAATGGTTACTTATTCTCTTTCTTTTATGACTTCATTTTCATTTTCTCAGGATATGGCTTAGAGGATGGAGTTGTGAAGAATATCTTATGGTATGGTTATTGTAATTTTGCAGGTTGGCGAATTAATGGCTGGAGTGATGGTTGCAGGTATGTACGTAGAAGTTAGTGGTAAAACATAAATGTGAAGCTATGTGATCTTACAATTTATTTTTATTTTTTTGCATGTTATTTGTTATCAACTTCTGTTTTAAGATGCAAGGAATGTGAAGTTTCTTAAGATTGCCACATATTCTAATATTACCTGTTTACAAAGTATTCATTTCATATGAACTTAAGTACTTTATGTAGTTTTTTTACTTTCTACAACTACAACTATGAACAGGGACGGAGCCAGGGGGTGTCCCGTGGGTCTTGCGACACCTGCTGATTTTTTCGATTTAGTGTTAATTTTAAGAAAAGTATCGATTTTTCCCAAATACATCTTAAATGACCCGTCCATTAAAATTTGTTTTAGTCTTATTTAGTTAGATATTAAACTCTATTATATTACTATTAAAAAAATTGTGCACCAGTTATGTTTTTTCCTGGCTCCGTCCCTGACTATGAAACGTCATAACTTACATTGGCTTTGGTTTTTTCTTTATGCATATGCAGGTCATTGACTCCAAGATAATGGCGTCGTTAAACGAGTTCGAGACGGCTAACTTGTAGGAGCTAAAAAGGACTTGGTGATGGTTTAGTTGACGGTGAGTCATGAAGAAAAACAAGGAATTGAAGAAGATGCTCGACTTTTGTGGGTTGCATTTGGTACGCAAAAGTGCTATATTGTTATTTTTTTTCTTAAGTGAATACAATATTGATTTATGATCATTGAGGATAACGTCTTTGTTTTCTTGCTAATTGGCAGTAATTAAAATTTTATTCATTAAGATGGATCTATACTCTGCGCTCCGGTTAAATAAAATCACTCGCTTTTTCGTTTGTTCCCTATTGATTTTCGAAGTTGGTATCTTGAGACAAATGAAGTAGAGTATATACAGCTAAATCTAGATTAGTTAGTTCTACCGTTTTCCCTAGATGACCATTTATATGAGATGATTTTGTAACATGTATTTGATTTTATTAATTATTATTTTATTGATTTTAGATTATGATTTTTATAGTTTTAAGTTGTTTTTCCAAATCGTTTTACTTTTGTTTTTTGCATATAATTATTTGCGATGACGAGTTACTGTATTAAACATATGTTACAGTTAGAGTGGGTGGGAGAGGTGGGGTAGTACAGTTGTCGATAGTGGGATGAACAATGTAGTTGAAAGAAGTTGTTGATGAGTAATAATGAGTAATAAGCATGGGACTATGACGGGTGAAGTGGTCAACACAATATGAGCATGACATCTTTTTAAAAATTATATAAAAGGCTGAAGAAAATAAAATACAATTAAGAAATTTAATATATACCAAATTATGGTGTGTTTGTTAATATTAGCATTGAACAATAATACTGAATAGTAGTTGTGAGCTGTGAGCCGTACTCACAACTCACCGCTCACCGATTAGAAAAAGCTTTTTTAAATTTAGTAGACCTTACCGCTCTTTTGTCAAACGACCATTAAAATTTAAAATTCTCATTACTCACTGCTCATTGCCCCAAAAATCTTCGCAACGTTCAGCGCCAAAGATACCCTAAAATATCAACATGCTAATATCGTGTAACTAATTAAAATTTTAGTAGACATATGCGTAACTTACTAATAACTTAGATGCATCACATTGAGATTTCTTATAACTTATATAGATTCATGTCTACTGCCGAATATTATGCTATCTATTATTTTTATTTCTATTTTTCTAAAGGCTAACACATGCTTGCTACCCTACATTGGTGTTTACAGCAAAATTTAAACCCTCATTGCTTGGATGAGACACCATACTTACACTTTGGATATCGTACGAAAGTAGAAACCCATTTCTTTAGAACATTTGCGCAACCATAAAAAAGGAACATGAAACAATTTTGGACCGTACTTAGCACGGCTTTAAAAATTTACTTGATTTATTTAGACGTGTATTTTTTAGTTGTTTGTAGATTTACTTTCAACAACAAAAGTGACTAATTTTACAGCGGCATATTGGCATTTGGCGTTGTTAATCATCAGAATATTTTATGACGTACTCTATCATATTTTGTTTTGTTATGAAAATTAATTAGCACATATATGACGCTTTACATTATGTCATGTTATACCCAATGTACATTTATATTTTATTTCAAATGTCATAGTACGGTTAGATATGTTGAAAAAAAAATGTCGTGTCAGAGAAATGAGTAGATTAGATATGTTGAAAAAAAATGACCGACAATTAAGACTATTGATGTATAGTATGGTTTGTGATTGCTTGGTCAATTAAGACTATTTATAGTTTACTATTTAACATGTTTTACCAGTAAAATTGAATACTACTATGGCTTTTCATGTGTTGATTCATAAAATTTTCCCTCTTTATTTTTATAACAAAACATATGGTTACGTTTAGAAATAACACGTAAACCCTCTTGGCCGTGCAGTTTAGAAATAACACGTAAACCTTCTTGGGCCGTGCTTTTGCACGGCCAAAAAGATTGCCTAGTATTATCATATAAAAAGGAGACAACCTAGCTTTGCCTTCAATAGTTGATTACTTACCATCAAATTTCTGCAAGATTCAGAAAAAAATAAAACGTTCGGATTATACCCCACAAACAAGACAAGTAAAATGAGACACATAGATGCTAGGTCTGTCTTGATCTTATCAAATCCAACATACAAATATATGTAACGTTTGGTTTGAGAGTTTGGTTATGAAGGAATGACTTTTATTACCATTTTAGTTGTTTAGTTTGTGACTAAGGTATTCAAAAATGGGAATCAAACCTTCAAAACTAGATATTATCAAAACCCACCAGGAGTAGTGGCTTTACAAACCTGTTCCCATACCAATACCCATAGTCATTCTTCAAAAAAATCAAACTCCAGCTTCTTTTAGACCGAATACAAAACCCTTTTAAGTAGCATGTAGTTGAATCCTGAAAACACTCAACAAAATATACAAAATATGTTTTTTTTTTCTTTTCTTATTGAGAAGTTCAGACTTTTAAAATCATAAGGATGGTTCTAAGAGCATAAGGTACCCATTGGTGCCGTCGTGTGCTGTCGTGGGTAAAGTGGTGTCACCTCAGTACTTTTTCCTATAACACCATAATCTATCACACCACATAAAACATCCCTCCCTCCTATTTGTGGTGTCATGGGACACTCTTTGGATCACACACGACCCACTAAAACAAAAATACAACACAAAAAAGGACCATTTGAGATAGTGGGGACGGCGCGAGACACGAAAATGCCACTCACGTTGTTGGTCTGGCGCCATCGTTTCGCTTTTTGGAGAAAATGTCACCTCAAAACTTAGGGTACCTTAGGGGGGAGGGAGTGGTACCCTACTACCCGAAATGCCAAATCACCTCTATCCAATAAAAACACTCCAACTCCAAACTACCCAATTCTACCTGAACACTACCCGATTTGGAGAGAGTGGTACCCTAGTACCCGATTTTTTTTTTAATAAATAAAATCACATACAATATTAAAATAAAAACATACCATTTCATTAAAAATAAAATATTACATAATACTTAAAAATAAAACATTACATGCTTTTTTTCACAATATTTGCATGCTTTTTTTTAAGTTGTAGTTCACGTTTTTTTTTAACTTATCAAATAACTATAATAGAGCAAATTTGAGAAAACAATTTTTTACTGAAATGCAATTGTAAAGTGGCTGTATCTACTTTTTTTGCTAAAGAGAGTATTAGATAATAAAATGAAAAGACAAAGATCCAATGGCCAAAACAAACTCTTGGTCCCCACTCCCACTTATCTTCTTCCCATCTCATCTTTCCTGTTTCACTCACCCATAAAATAAAACCAGAAACTCGAAAAGAAGATTTTTTTTTTTTTTTAAAGTAACAACTAGCCGTTGGCTAGTCCCCAACGTTCTAAAATTTGAATTCTTTAACTCTTCACCGATCGAGCTTTGAAGCCGAAATCACTACCCGAGCCCCCACGGGGCGGTGTTGCCGATCGGGTAACACTACCCGAATCACTACCCGAGCCCCACTCCCTCCCCTTTATTCTCTAAGAATTGATGAAATATTTTACTGTCGTTATTATTAAATGGCCTTTGACCCATGGACGAAGCTTTATGGGGGTGTCACCTGACCCTTACAAAATTTTATATACTAGTTACTATTGTGTTCTCAAGTTTGAGTTTGGAAAGAAAGTGAAGGAAAAGGAGGGAAGTGTGGGGGTTGGAAATTTTCTTTGACCAATTCTTACAGCCCATATGTGGGCTAAAAAAAAGCAATCAAAAAGTCTTTGACATAAATACCCTTTATTCAATTTGTAGTCATTGTGTGTAGCAGGGCAAATACGAGTAGTACATTAGTAAATTAAAAAAAAAATAAAGAAGTGACAACTTATCATTACTTCTGTTTCACCTGACTTTAAACTCATGAAGACCTTAGAGCATCTGCATTGGATAAGTCTTTCAATGACTTTTTATTTTAGACACATCATCATTTTAATAAATTTTCATTAAATTAAAGCTTTTTATGTTTTTTACCCACAATAGTGAAAAGCTTTCCTATATCTTTTTGTGAAATTAATGATGGAAGTTGCAGAGAAAAATAAAGTATAAAATGAATGCATATTTAATGAAAAGCTTTTAGCAAAAGCTTGGAAGATGCCAAGTCTTTGTTACAAATAGCCTTTCTCTTTAATGCAAAAAGTCATTGCAAAGACTTTTTCAAATTGTGAAAAGTCATTGTAAAAGCTATCATTGCGGTTGCTCTTATAGTTTACCAAGATTCTTCCTCTCCGCTCACTTTGTTTACTTCAGCATTTTTTTTTTTAACGGCTAAATTTTCATTGATAGAAATATCAAGAAGCTAGAAAATACAATAGAAATAAAGAAATCCATACAAAAACACCAAGCCTAAAAATATAACACCTAAGGGGGGTGGCAACCATTCTCGGCATGGATTCGGTATCCATCATGCCGATCGGCATGATCATTGCCAACATTTAGGCATGATTCGGTGTGGCATCAAATGGTGCTAATTCAGTAGACATTACCGATTCTACGTGAGGCAAAACTAGTCGTTAGGCTAGTCAAACTAACCGTTGAGATGCATTAAAAAAAATTGCCTTTTTTTACGGCGTAGACGCTAGGGGGAAAAAAAGTTTCATGGCGTTGCAAAAATGCACATCGGCCATTCGACAACTCGCAACGGGTGGACCTTCGGATAGATATGATGACTACTTAAACATGGCACGAATAACGTCAGGTTATTTTTATAATTCGGTATTTTTTAGTTTTTTTTTTTAATTCGGTGTATTTTTATAATGTTTTCGTTTTTTATAATTCGGTATACTTTGTAGGTGAATGCCTTGATCATTTTTGCGATGCGGTAATCCAATTATATAAGCAAGAGTTCTTACGTAGGCCGACAACCCACGACGTTGCACGCTTATTCGAGGCACATGAAGAACAACATCACATTCCTGGAATGCTTGGTAGCATTGATTGTACACATTTCGTTTGGCGAAATTGTCCCAGGCATTGAGAGGGCAATATAAAGAGGTGATCACCAATACCGATTATTATGCTGAAGTCGTAGCTTCAAATGATTTGTGGTTTGGCATTCGCTTTTGGTCCTCCCGTGCAAATAACGACATCAATGTTTTGAATCAATCTCGTTGTATATTACTCAAATAAATGGAGCGGCGCCAAACGGTTCATTTACTTTAAATGAACGGCTTTACAAACGCGATATTATCTTACCGATGGAATCTATCCACGATTCAACGTTTGTTAAAGCATATCCTTATCCAACTGACCCGAAAGAAAAGAGATTCAAGAAGCTACAAGAGTCTGCACGAAAGGATGTCGAACGAGCTTTTGGTCGTCTTAAAGGAAAATGGATTATTCTCAGTCATCCTCTCCGGGCTATGTCCGTCGAAAAGATTCGAAAAATCGTTCATACGTGTGTTATATTACACAATATGATTTTAAAAGACGACGGGATGGCAATATCACCGGTTCATATAATGGATCCGCCGGTCACGCATGGCTTTATGACCGAATGTACTACCGGAGTTACAAGACGAAAATATCCATCACCGCCCCGATTATGATCTTATGGAGTATGTAGACGCTCAAGAACTTACCATACCTTGATGACTAGTGTTTTTTTTTAATAAGTATTATGTAATTTTTTTTAAGTATTAATAAAATATTATGTTTTTTTTAAATTGTTTAATATAATTATAAAAAAAAATAGATGAGGTATGGGTTAGGCATGGTTGCCACAAAAAATCTATTGTTAGGTATGAGATAGGTATGAGATGAGATGGAAGGATATTATTGGTGAGTGATTAGGTATGAAAAAGTATGTTAGGCATGACTGCCACCACCCTAAAGGATTTTTTTTTTTTTTTTTTTGTATTAGTGTTAAATTTTGATTTTTAGCAATTTGGAGCCACTAAATTGTGAATTGATAGTTCGGCCCTCTAATGAAATGCTTCAAGCTTCGTCTCTGCTTTGACTTATGTAGTTACGTCTTTACAATATTGTGAGTTTAAGTCGTGTAAATGTAAGTTTACCATCGAGGAGAAAAGAAAAGAAAATTAGTAATGGTGTTATAAATATTGAATAGTATGGCATGCATTCGGCTTGAACTTCTGGGCCTGGAATTCAGCAGGTTTAGGATTCGTGGGCCGATACCCAAAGCTAGTTTTCATTCTAAAATATAAGCAAATAATTAAAGCTTTTGATTGGAATTTATTGCACTTCACCCAGCAACATTCTAGGTAATTTCTTATAACTTTCCTTTTTTTTTTTTTTTAGTATAGTCTCATGTATTCATTAATTGCTATATACATCTACAGAGTCACTTTATTTTTGTTACATATAAATTTATACCTACTAAAGGATAAATCTCCATCATCCATATAGTTTAATTTAAAGGTAAACCAAAGTTCATTTTTTTTTTGTCTTTCTTTTGTATTCACATATTCTTTTTGTCTTTCTTTTTAAATTAATTTTTTATTTTTTTTCACGTTTTTTGTGTACTTAAAATTCGCGTTTTTTTAATTCGAGTTTTTTAAATTCAAGTTTTTTTTTTTTTTTTTTTTTTTTAGCGTTTTTTTCGCTTTCATACGTTTTAAATCTGTTTCACACGTTTCGTCCATTTTCATCGTTTTCATCTGTTTTCATATGTTTCGCCCGTTTTCATCGTTTTCGTCCGTTTCATATGTTTCGCTCGTTTTCACCGTTTTCTTTCGTTTCGTCCATTTTCATACGTTGCGTTCATTTCATCAGTTTTCTTTCGTTTTCGTCCATTTTTCATACGTTTTCGTCCATTTTCAACTGTGTTTTTACGCTTTCATATGTTTCCGTCCGTTTTCATACGTATTCGTCCATTTTCTTACGTTTCTGACTATCACAAGTGATTTTCTGTGATATTCAGAATATCACTTGTGATTTTCTGGGTATCACTTTGTGACATTCAGATTATCACGAGTGATATTCATCTGAATATAAATTTGTGATATTATGAATATCACTTTGTGATATTATAAATATCACTTGTGATATTATGAATATCATCACTTTGTGGTATTCTGAATATCGCTTGTGAATTTTATTTTACAAAACATTAGTTGAAAATCACTTGTAATATTCAGAAAATCACTTGTGATATTCTGAATAGAATATCACAAGTGATTTTCTGAATATCACAGAATATCAATTACTTGTGATCATCTGAATATCACTTGTGATATTCATAATATCATTTGTGATACTCAGAAGATCACTTGTGATATTCAGAAACATATGAAACGGCCGAAAACATTTAAAAATGGACGAAAATGTATAAAAACGGATGAATATGTATGAACTCTAAACCAAAATTTGACCATATTCTTTTTATACGTGGTAAATATAGACTTACATATATTTATAAGTTTCAAAATAAGCAAATTAAGCTTGTAAAAAATAAACCGAAATCACATAAGCTCATAAGCAAATATATAAGGTTAAACAAATACCCCTCAAACTATGTAGCAGCTATTCAAATTATATATTTGTGATATTTTGAATATTACTTGTGATTTTTGAATATCACTTTGTGATATTCTGAATATCACTTTGTGATATTATGAATATCACTTGTGATTTTCTGGTTGTGATATACTGAAAATCAATCGTGATTTTCATGTTACAAAACATTAGTTGAAAATCACTTGTGATATTTAGAATATCACAAGTTATATTCTGAATATCACAGAATATCACTTGAGATATTTATAAACGTACGAAAACGTCTGAAAACATTTAAAAACGGATGAAAACGTATGAAAACGGACGAAAACGTAAGAAAATGGACGAATATGTATGAAAACGGACGAAAACGTATGAAAGCGTAAAAACAAGTATGAAAACGGACGAAAACGTATGAAAACATATGAAAATGGACGAAAACGTATGAATTATGAACAAAAGCGTAAGAAAACGAGTGAAAACTTATGAAAACGGACGAAAACATAAGAAAATTGACGAATATGTATGAAAACGGACGAAAACGTATGAAAGCGTAAAAACAAGTATGAAAACGGACGAAAACGTATGTATAATGAATGAATACGTAAGAAAACGGGCGAAAACGATAAAAGCGATGAAAAAGCGTGAATTAAAAAACATGAATAACGTGAATTAAAAAATTTGAATTTAAAAAAAAAACAAAAAACGTGTGTTTAAAAAAAAACCTTGAATTAAAAGAAAAAAAAAAAAAAAAAAAAGATAGAATAAAAAAGAAAGACAAAAAGTTAAGAAAAAAAAACGTGAACTTAAGTTTATCTATTAAATCTTAGGTTAATTGTCAACATTAGATTAAACTGGATGGATAGTAGAGATTTGTGTCTTGGTAAACATCAAAATATAGGTAAGCAAATGTAAATTCCTCTACGTCTACATGTTTCGCCATATGGTTTGTAGGCTTATATATTGTAAGTACGCTCATTTATCCTTATATGTTTTGGTAATTTTATGCATTTGTGCTTCAATGAGTTTATGTATATCGTTACAGAGGTAGGATCAAAAGAGAAATATAATTAAGATGAGAAGAATGAGAAGAAACCACAACCACAAATATTAGATGGCTAATGATTTGTACACTCTCATTTTTTATTTGTACACTCCAAACTGTGCAATAAGCAGTTGTACATTTATCATATGCTGCTTCATCAGGTTGTACATTTGAGTGTGCAAATAAGATTTGAGAGTGTGCCAATCAATTCTCATATTAGATGCATCCATAAAAATAGATGCATCTCCCTATTATTATTTTTTTCTTGTTTCAAATATGTGGCTCCAATTATTTCTCACTCTTCTCATTTAAATATTTCTTCTCACTAGATCCATATTCTATGGTTATATATTTTTCTACTCATATGCATTTATTCTTATTTGTGATCATATTGTGTTTACCCTTACGTATTAGCGCCTATTAGATGATATAAACCCCGTAAGAGATATTGTGTTATTGATACGGTATTTATAATGCAATTACATAGAACCTATTAAAAATCTTAAAAACCCTAGTGGATCCAAAGCCCACAACCGGGCTCGGGCCATCTACGTCTAATACTCCTCCGCAATCCGAGTGGCTAAATCGTGAAAGTATGGATTAGATTAAAAAACTAAATAGACTTTAAAGCAATAAACATATAATTTTTTGATGAAGAAATCCGCAGCAAGCGGAAGCATTTCTTCAAGCAGCAACAAAAGCAAATAAAAGTAGGAGAAAAAGCAAATAACATATTTGTTGATGAAGACATCCGACAGCAGCAACTGAAGACAAATTTTCATTTGCAGCAGCAACAAAATAAAATCAGAGCATAGACATTTTTCTTATTTTATTTTTTTGGAAAAAGGATAAATGGTGGTGGCTAGGGTTTGACGGGGTGATAAAGAAGAGGTGGCTCAACTTAGCCATCTAGGTCTGAGGATCAAACCCGCTCCGATACCATATTAGATGATATTAACCCCGTAAGAGATATTGTATAATTGATATGGTATTTATAATGCAATTACATACAAGCTACTAGAAACCTTAAAAACCCTAACGGACCCAAAGCCCACAACCGGGATCGGGTCATCTAATATGGTATCGGAGCGGGTCTGGTCCTCAGACCTAGGTGGCTAAGTTGAGCCGCCTCTTCTTTTTCACCCCCGTCAAACCCTAGCCACCACCATTTATCCCGTTTAAAAAAATGTCTATACTTTGATTTTATTTTTGTTTCTTTGATTTTGTTGATGCTGCCGATGAAGATTTGTCTCCTATTACTGCTGTCGGATGTCTTTATCAAGAAATATGTTATTTTCTTTTGCTCCTACTTTTATTTGCTTTTACTTCTGCATGAAGAAATGCTTCCGCTTGCTCCGGATTTCTTCATCAATAAATTATATTTTTATTGCTTTAAATTCTATTTAGTTTTTTAATCCAATTCGAGCTTTCACGATTTCGCCACTCGAATTGCGAGGAGTATTGGACGTAGATGGCCCGAGCCCCGGTTGTAGGCTTGGGGTCCATTAGGGTTTTTAAGGTTTCTAGTAGGTAATATGTAATTGCATTATAAATACCGTATCAATGATACAATATCTTTTATGGGGTTAATATCATCTAATTGCGCCCCACATACACATATATACTACATATTTACTCACCCATATACGTGCACATATTTGTTTTTGGGTAAAAATATACATGCACCTATTCTTAACAAAGGTACTTTGCTAATTCTTACCGCTCATACCCTGCTTGACGGAACTAATTATTGTTTCTATTGCTATACGATTGGGACATGTCTTCATGAGCCTTGTTAGTACGGGCTTTTTGGAGCATATGATGTGATAACATCGAATATGTTATAAGGTGTTAACACATTAGTATAACCTTTAGACTTGGTGCAATGATGGTGGTGTTGAACACTTCCACATCAACGTTACATCATACTTTTTTTTCACCATCTTTACTCGTGTAACAACAATAACTACCTTTCTTACAACTTACATATACGTCACTTAGCTACAAACATACTAAATTTGAACATAAACATAACGCACAACAATATATCGATGTAATGTTGTTGTTCCCTTGTCAGCAAGTACTAGCTTTTCGCCAACAAAATGGTAATAGATTATATAAGTTTATAACTTATGTTATATAGGCTCGCTAATAACATTTTTAATGGTGTGTGATCATCTTTGAATATAACGAGTAATTCAGACCCGTGCGTTGCACAAGGGCTGTATCTAAGTGTTCATAACGTAATGTTCGTCACTAATTCTCGTCATGTTTGAAACTCTCACTTTTTGGTCATGGACGGATTCCGTTGGTCAATAAGTTTCTAAGTTGTGATGTTATCACAACTTTTGTCAGCATGGCATGAAAATTATTGAGGTCGAGTCAAAAAGTCAATATCATGGCATACACACGATTTATTCGTGACATAAAGGGTATCTCAGTTTTTAGATGCACGTGAGGTTAGTTTATATTTTAATATATTTATTGACTTATTAAGGCGCTCGGACCCGTGCGATGCATACGGGCTGTATCTATATGTTCATTGCATAATGTTTGTGTAAATTGTTTAAGTGTAAGTAAGATGGTGCATCTAATTGAGAAATAATTTGGCTAATCTCCATTATTAGCTCAAAAATACGGTTAAGTGCAACATTCCAACATTTTTTCGAAGAAATTATTGTTAAAGTATAGGTGTTGTGTGAAACATATTGGATTTCACTAACAGATCATAACATATAATATATGGGCGTATGGTTTGAAGGTTTAGAGAGAGAAAGTAGAGATGGGAGCCTTTCTAGAGAGAGAAAGTAAACAAAATAGAAAATGTTAGATTAGAATGAAAGCTCCAACCCTCTACCTTGGGAGGTAGAGGGTATTTATAGTTACAAACAATACGTTCTCCTATCGGACTGTGGATCAGGCATACAGTGGGTAAAGACCCGTCCTTCCTCCACGGTGTTACACTAAACTATTCTACGCTACAAACTAACTAATAAACTACTAAATAACGTAAATAACTACAAGTCTACGAGCTAACATATGCTAGACCATAATTGGGGTGACCGACACTTTAACATGGAATTTCCAATTCCTAACAATCTCCCTAAGGGAGGTCACCCCATGAAGTCTGTGTTCATGATATTTGCGACAGTAAGCGTAAGCATAGTATAAAAATATCGAGCCGTGTTATGTAGATATGCACCACCATGATTTCTTCAATTAAGTGTGGATGTGAGCATGCGGCTTTGGATTGACTCCTCAATTACGATCGGTACAACCGTCAAATGTACCGCAAACAACGATTAGCAATAAAACACACGAAAGTGTCTTTGATCACTTCGTTGAATTGAGGTACACGCCCACGGTTCCCGTTGATCGAGACAAATCTTGCGTGATTAGGTAGAGTTCAAGAACCTCCTTGATGTGGTTTCGCAGATGTTCTAGCTGTTCTCAAACCGAACGCCTCAAAGAAGACAACACGGGTGAGTGAACCAATAATTGAGATTCACCGATTGATGAAAATGATTTGAAAACAATCGCGTATTGCTTAAGTAAGAGTTTTGCAATCTGACGAAGGTTTTATGAGAAAGATCAATTTTCAATCAAAATACTTTTGTAGTTGAAAGAGAATACACATTCGATGTGCTAGAAAGAAGTTTGCACATCGAATGGTTTTCCGAAAGTATTTTTCAATCGAGATACTTTTGAGTTTGAAATATGAATACAAATTCGATGTGCTAGAAAAGAAGATTTGCACATCGAAGCGGGTTTTTCAAAAGTATTCGTCAATTCCATTCTGGACCAAGGTTGATTCACGGTGAATCGTCCCATTGTTTCTATCCGGTTGTCACAAGTTTGATCTTTAGAAAAGATCTCACATGTCACCCACCAAGAGCTTGTTTGATGTTGGCTCTGAAGGATTTCCATCTTCATAGTGAATATTTTACATATCACTCGGATGTTCGAGCAATACCACAAGGATAATGCGAGGACTCTTAATATATTCTCACTTTCCACATAGTGTGAAACAGCAAGTTTTCAAGAATAGTGTCCTAATGAGATATTGTGGATGATCTCTTGGCTCTAGACTCAGTAGTGCACATTTGGTTCCTATGCTGGAGACTAGGGAGAGGGTCTCCTTCTTCAATATCAACAATCTCTAAGAGAAAGTCGATAGATAATGTCGGTTCCCCGTAAAATGAAACAAGCCCTTTTAAGAGGAAGTTGAGTAGCTTGGGAAGTTTAGTGCAGTGCATCACTGGGTCCATGATGTCTTGTCTTCAATACCAGTGTTACCTTAGTAAACACCAGTAGTATATGTATTGAACACAGTTATCGCCGAGGTTGAATTATTGGAGGGCTATTTCTTTTCACCCTTTTCATATTCATTTCTTTTCATTCTTCAACCCCTTGATTGCTTACCGAGACTTCATAACTAGAACCTTGTTGGGTTTATTCCAGAATAGCTCTGTCTCACCCGCACTCTTCCCGGCCATATTCTCATTTTTCTCCCTTTTTCAACATTCCTAAGGACTCTACACTATCTAGTGGATTGTCCTCGGATGATCCTCCGCTCGGCGGATCGTGGAACTAATACCTAACCTCACCATCCTTATAACTCCATACATAAAGTAAAATGGTCGGTCTTTTGGTATAGTTCATTCTTCCTTGAAACCAATTGAAAAATCATTTGGAAAAACAATCAAGGTACTTGTGATACGAGATCAAAGCATTTTGTACCTTAATAGTTTTGATCATTTAGAAAACCTCTCCCTCAACATGTGCATATGATTTAGAAATAGTTTAGCACATGGAGACAAGAGGACTTTGAAATATTTTCTTTGATCACAATTTTCATAGAAAAAGCCATTTGATTTTCTTGGTAAATTCTCCCCCTCAATATGCGTAGGATATTTGAAATCATTTTATCACATAGAGGAAAGAGTTCATTTGAAGTACATCCACGATCATAAATTCCATTAAGAAACCATTTAAAACTCAATCAAGGTACTTTATGTTAAAACATAAAAGCATTTGCACCTTGATAGTTTATTTTCTTTTGAAATGCTCCCCCTTAATATGTGCTTCGAGATTCGAAAGCGTTTAGCACATATGAGAGAGCAGCCTGCACAATTGGATCAAAATGATCACCTTTTTATCAAATTTCATTATTAAATCACAAATTCTACCCCGATCAAAAATATCAAACCCTTTGAGATTTTGGATCCCAAGTGATTTAATAAGGTTTAGAAAACATGAGAGAAAATGTGCACGATTTAAAACTCATCTTGTTTTGGATAAATGCTCCCCTCAACATGTGCATTATGTATATTAAAATCGTTTGGCACATGGAGGCGGAGTGCCTTTGAAGGACTAAACCAATTCCTTTAAAGCAGTTTAAGATTTAAATCACGATCTCTCCATTGAACAAAAATTTCAAACCATTTGAGATTTGTGATCCCAAAAGATTTAAATCATTTAGAAAATTTTGGGGAAAGAAGTGGCGAGATTTAATATTGAAAAATGACTGATATAGATCAATATAAGACATTAAAGATTGTTAGTGTCAGGTATGATAGTTTTTAAGATATCTTTAAGTAAAATAAAACAATTTCACAATCAAACAAGAACAGAAAAAATTTTATTTTGAAAGATCTTGATTCTTAAAGAAAAATCATACCATGACATAACATTAAATCTTTAGATCACCACTTATTTTGTACAAACGGACCTTTTATGAAGAAATATTGTTTGAAAATATTTTATTTTAAATCACTCTCCCCCTCAATCGATGACCGTAGTCGATGATTGAGTGACTTAAGTTTTGATAAAAAATGAAGTCCGGTGATTTTCAAAATTAAGTCCAATTTATTTTCAAAACCAATATTTTTCCATTTTTCAAAATAATATTATTTAAAAGATTGTTTAAAAAATGTTATCATCCACTACTTGTCCTGCACAAAGATACGTTAGGTGGTTGAGCTGCTTATTGTTGTTGTTGTTGTAGGGTTTGGAAGAAAAACCGTCTGCTGATGCAGTGAGACTTCTTACGTTGCATTTTAATGCCAACTGAGGTCAAATTAAGCTCCGTTTCTTCATTTGCTGATGAAGAAAACCATCTGCTGATGCAGTGAGACCTCTTACATTGCATTTTTCCATGCCAACTCTCCATAGAAGTCCAATTAAGCTCCGTTTCTTCATTTGTCAACACAAGGTATAGTTACCCTTTCCTTTCGGCATCCAATCATCATATTATGTGGGATCCGGATCGGGAACATTCTTATATACCAATATACATGCATACGTTAGTGGACACACATACAGATATATGGTGGTCGACATCACCCAAACAGCAATCGACTTATAAAAGTCAATACAACATCACTACTACTTATAAAGAGTGAATGACTCTCTCTCTTAATAAATATTTCAGACTTTTCAGACTTCAAAGGGGTTAAGCATGATGTACAAGTCACTAAAGCCAACAAATTCAGACTTAACAATACACATTAAATCACTACAAACCACATTAATGCATCCAAAAGGTGCTGCGTATGTTTTTTCCAGCCCCATATTAAATAAAAAAACATCCAGTACAGTCCCACACATAAAAAACATTTGACTCAAGTTGCTGCTGGTGATCTACATAGTTTTCAGATTACATGTATCTTCATGATTTCTCTCGACTTCAATTCCATATTGATTCCTCCATAAAACCTCATGCTTTTCCTCCATTAATACCTAAAATCAGACAATATTGTTAAGACAAAAAATCTGGAACATAATATAACAGTTACAATTCTCATGATTCCTAATTTACATCCAATTACCTTAATTTTCTCAATATGCTGTAGTATATAAACCCCCTCAATCAACATTCAGTCATATCACTTCATCCATTTAGTTGCTATTGGTATACTTAAATACTGCTCTTTCAGAAAAGAAAAAAAATGAATGCAGGAAACCAAACAATGCAATGCTTGACATGCTTCCACTCAACATTCCGGCTGCCCCTGTCATTCCAAACATTGTTGAACCAATAATGGTTTGCCTCATGAAACAATTTATTTTAAATACATATGCAAACCAGTGAACCACACTAGACACTTTTTGTTTTTATAGAAATCATAAATTTTCACATTTTCAGGTTTGGCAAGACACTCGACAAAGGCAAAGAGAAGAAAATCTTCGAAATTGGAATTGGGAGGAAGTCATTGATGTGGATATGATTCCGGATGAGGATATCATTGATGCAGATATGATTTTGGATGAGGAGTTCACTGATGTTGATATGGTTTTGGATGAGGAGGTAGACATTGCTACTTTGTATAATATCACATTCTTGAGACTCAAATTTAACAACTTTTTTTTACTTTGCAGCTTGGTAATGGTCTTCATCTAGAGGATCTATTTGGGCTCGGACTCACAGATGAAGATATAATGCCAAATGGTGTTGGACCCAACATGCCCGATATCAATGCACAAAGGGAAAACACGATTCAAGTGTTAAATAGACACCGTGTTTACAACATCCTGGATGAGAGCGACCTCATGGATGAGGATGAGGATGATGAATAAGAATGAAAAAAATGCTTAGTTGTCTTTATAATCATGTCCAAGATGTTTTGGATTTTTCTTTCATGTTATCTAGATTTGACTATTAATAAAAATCCTATGTTTGAAAATTATGTGCTTTCAACTTACAAACCTAGTTGTTTCTTTGATAACATTGGAATGTGATGCCAGTTGAATTTATAAGAGGATCAGCATCGTAGAAACTTTGATTCAATGCCTGCAAGACAAATGAAATAGTTGTTATTTGACATGTATTGTACCAGACTTGCAATATAATTGGTAAATAACGTGTTATAGATTAAAAGTCATATTTGCAAAAAATAAAATAAATAAATAAATAAATAAATAAATTGCAAAGTTCTTAATAAAAGATGCAAAAAGCATGTTCTAAGCAAATTTTTGGTGGCTTGTAATACACAGTGATCATGTAAGGACATAAGCATGCACCATGAAAAATGTATTAATCCAAATGTACTCACCTTAGAGTCCACAAGGTATATCTTCTTACGGGTCTCTTCAATAGGAATGTTTGTATATAAACAGTAAATAGAACAATAAGAAAGTTGGCAGTTGCTAAAGCATGTTACATAACTGTACAATTTTGCTTAAGCATAACGACAAGACCTTGGTTGATATCTCAAGAGCTATAAGCTCGCTATACCGATTCTAGCACGAAATATAAACATGAATAGAATGTCGTTGAAACTGGAGCATCCAGTTGTCCAAAATCCAAATGATCGGTTTGCCGACTTAAAATAGATTTCAAAAATGAGCATAAAGATAAGGACTCACTTCCCAAGACCAAGGAACAAGAACGTGTGATCACCAAGCTACCGCCAAGTAATTTCGGTGATGCAACAAGACCAAGAAGAACCATGATGCGATCCCCTACAAACCAAAGACTCAAAAGTTATATGAGGATTGTAAATGCTAGGCCAATGAAAATTCGTCAATTAGTTGTGTTGTATACACCGCATTTTGGGAAAAATGATGGTTGCCCAGTTTGACAACTACCTGTAATGTTAAAACCATACATAACAAAATGTTAGGATAATACTTAGAAGCAATTAATACCACAAAAAAATGATGTTTTTCACAAAAAAACTAACAGATCACCAGAAATGTTATAAAACATAAATTAAGGAATAAAGGTGGCTACAAAAATCTTGACCAAGAAAGTGATTACTCAAGAAATCTGTAACTGTTCCAATTTTTTAAAATCTTGACCAAGAAAGTGATTACTCAAGAAATCTGTAACTGTTCCAATTTTTTAAAATCTTGACCAAGAAAGTGATTACTCAAGAAATCTGTAACTGTTCCAATTTTTTAAAATCTTGACCAAGAAAGTGATTACTCAAGAAATAACTGTTCCAATTTTGTAAAATCTTGACCAAGAAAGTGATTACTCAAGAAATCTGTAACTGTTCCAATTTTTTGTGTAGCTAAAAATCTGGACTATCATCTTGTAAATTTACCAATTTTTTAGCAAATTACCATTATATCAAATAAGTATCCCTAATTTTTAGCAAATTTACCATTATTATATCAATTAAGTATCCCATTGTAACAGTAAGTATCCCAAAATTTTAGCACATTTAACATAATTAGCAGCATTTGAAGCACTATAAAAGCCATACCAACTTCAGCATTTTAGTTCATCAACTATTCTATTCTAAAACCTCACTTACTTTTATAACAACAACCATGGACTCACCAATCACTGTTGAACACAATTTTCCTGGAGATGAGTGGGTCATGGTTGAATCGCACCACAACCAGCAATTGGGCTCAGAAAGCAGCAATGTGAATGCTCCCACGAATGATACTATGATGGTTGATTCAAACCATCATCAAGAGGTAAAATTTTTAATCCCAATCGTCACAAATTATTGCCTGTCATGCATGAAAATGTATCACATATTCTATCATAATCTTTTTTCATAGATTTGTCATATATATCAAATGGCCTTGCTTTATATAGATCACTTGCTGTATTCCTTTTTTCATAAAAAATAAATTTTTTGTTTGATAAATAAATTTTCTTTGTTTCAAACCCTTTTTCACAAACACGGCCATCTGAAAAAACCACTACATCTGAAAAAAAAAATACTTGATTGGTGAAAAAGGGTTTTTTTCAAGTATTTTTTTCAGATGTAGTGGTTTTTTTCAGATTAAATATCAAGTATTTAACTTTATTGATATTTGTTAATCGATTAACAAAACCACTACATCAATCAATAAAATTTTACTGTTAATTTTATTGAAAAAACCACTACACCAATCAAGAATTTTTTTGTTAATATGAAAAACCACTACATCCGAAAAATATCAATAAAATTAAATATCAAGTGTTTGATTTTGGAAAAGTAATCCTAAGAGATAATAGTACCAACACAATCACAAAACTATCTCACCTTCACACAAAGATCGCCACGCACATACTTAAGCACACCCATCGTTATTTTGTTGTTGGTATAACCAAAAAATAAAATAACCACGTTATCAAAAATCCGATTTTTAGATCTTATTGAGATAAAAGGGATAAAGGTGGGGAAATTCGATCTAAAAAGGAGAGGGTTTGTGTAGAGGCGTTTTAGATCCGATTTTTAGATCCGATGTAGAGAGTGCTTTGTTTTTTCTGATTTTTTCAGATCTAAAAAGGGAGAGGGGTTTGTGTAGAGGGTTTGTGTAGAGGCGTATTAAATTGTATAGTGTTTTTTAGAATAGTGGTTAAATAATGAGGAGAATCCAATGTCAAGAATGATGTTACAAGAGTATATACGAATGGTATGAGGTTGAATTTCTAACTGTGATAAGGTTTGAAAATAGATATCCAAGTGTAGTCAAACTTTTACATAAACAAAATAGGGTGTTGAATGATAGAATTCTTATCGGTGATTGTTTTGCTAATTCGATATATACGAAGATATATGCATAGAAATTCTAATGGTCCTTAATCCTAGGTATTATTTGATTCCTTTTTTGCTTGCTCAAGAAAAACAGATTCCTATCTTTAACGTACTCTTTTCAAATTGGTAAAAAGTTTCTTAGTCATTTTCTCAATTGGTGGCATGCATTAATTTTAACTAATATATTTTTGAATGTCTTTGAGAATTTTAGATGATAAAAAAATAAATCTATTAATGTTGTAACGAATGTTTTGAAGAAACAAGTCTTCAATATACGATAAATTTAGGTTCATATTTTGTACCAACTGAGGTTGAAAAAAAAAACATATACTTGATTTTCAGCTACAATATAAAATTACAAAACACATCACCCACACGACGACATTTAACAAGAAAGTCGTAAAGGTAGAATAGTAATATCATTAAATTATTTAATAATGTATATAAATGCTTTATACATACAAAATAATAAGAGTTATGTTTTTATAATAAATATGGGCTTTTTTTTTAACATAAACTTAGTGTATACATATAATTAACAAAACATCTATGCAGATATTTGATGGGTGCTTCAGATTGATAGCTTTTTTGAACTCTATAACGTTCGGTCATGGTACAAAATTGATGTTGTTCGAGTCAATTATGTTTGGAAGGACATCCAAGAAAACAAGCTATATTTGTTTTTACTTGATAAACATGTAAGTTTCAAATACCATATTCCGTTTTTATTTAGATATATGAATTGGTTTCTTATGTTGATTTTCGCTAACACCACTTTGTATTGTAGAGAGACATAATTGCAGCAATTGTTCCAAAACGCTTAATACCATTTTATGAGGGTCGAAATCTTGTGGGTCGTGTGTTTTCAATGAGTTTTTTCCATGTAGATCGAAGTGACCCCTATGATTATGCAAGGTTTGAACACTACACTTTTGTTCGAGCCAATCATGTGATTAATATAAACCAACAAACACAACTTGTTAAGATCACCAATGGAGAACACAACAACTTTGCCAAATACCCAATCATGCCTTACATTAAGTTTCTTGTCGAAGATAGGAGTCCACGAAGAATGATGACCGGTACATCTATATTTTTCGCTTAAAAAATTATTTGTCTACATGTAAATCGTTTTAACTAATCATATGAAAAAATATGCGTCAGATGTCATTGGAAAAGTCTCGAAAGGATATTTTATGGGATACCCACATCCTAATGGCCAAGTTTCCCTATTTTTACGAGATTGGTCGTAAGTACACAATCACATAATATAATATTTTTTACATATACAAAGTTTCATTTATTAATTCACTAACACACATTTGTATCTCATTAGTGGCTCCGAAGTTCCGTTGATATTAAATCACTATGCACCTTCTGACTTGGAAATGCTTGCCAAAGCAATAAAGGAGCAAGGAATAGTATACGCGGCAAGAGTTAAAATTATACACCGTCATTTTATTCCACTCGGTTATCTTGTGTCAAAATGCCTTTTGCTTAATTCATATAGGCAAGTTATTATGACTTGAAAAATAAATACACAATTATGGCAAGTTATTACGATTATACATATTATACTACTATGGTCGACTAATGTATTTCATGTACACTAATGTATTTTATGTACTTTTTAGGTAATTATTTGGAGTCTACACCTTTGACAGTGATTGAGTTTAACCCGGATATGGATGAAACAACATACATTGGACGTCTTGAAATACCTTTGTTGCCGCATTTGATGATTGACGAGTTTAACCCAGAGATGCTAGGACTTGAATTCCTTGAACGTCTTCATATCTAAAAGATGCTTGACGAAATAAACATCGTTATTTTCCTTTTATTTACTTTGTTTGTTTTGTTTTCGTAATCGTGGATCCTTTTATTTACTTTGTTTGTTTTGTTTTCGTAATCGTGGAGTTTGTTTTTGCCAATTATTGGCGAACACATTTTGCTAATAAAGATATGTTTGTGTGATTTTTGTTGTTTATTTATTTATATCTCCGTCTTAATAACTTCAAACACCAATAACCAAACCTCCAAAATAGCCATATGCAATATGAAAAGCATAAGTCATTCACAAATACATTTTGGTACAGTATATACATTCACGGATATGTAGGAGAACAAAGGATCGTGCTTCGTTAACATATTTAAACTTAAAATAATACTAATCTATTATATTCATCGGGTATAAAAACCTTTTACCCAACTTCAATAAGGTAGAATAATAATACTAATCTATTATTTTCTTGTTTGTTTAGTTTCGTTAAATATAGAGTATTACTAATCTACTTTGAACCATAACATTTTGACCAACTCATAAAATAGAGAAAAGAAACTAACCTACTGATGCATATATCAAATACAGTAGAGCTAAGGTTAAAGATCCAATTTATAACTTTGTTCTAGAATTGCGACTAATGAACTATATCAAATGTGCTCTTTCGTGTTTCGATGGCATGATACCCATTATTCTTGTTTTTCGTATTATGTAGCAACAATTACCATCTCAGAATGAGAATCAAAAGCGGGGGAAATTCGTTCGTGGCGATGTCTCTCAGACCAACATCGATAAACAGAAACGTATGTCTACTGTATACATAGCTATGATTAAATTGTTTGTATATTTAAGATGTTATAATCATATAAATGTTATTCTTATACCTGTTGTTGTAGAAAGAAGAAGCCAAATCAATCGACAAAATTACGAAAGAAGAAAAGAGAAGAACAAAAACATTGCAACTCCAAATATTGAAGGAAATATCACTCCATCAGATACCACTTTAACACAAACCATTTTGGACAAAGGTATGTGTATTGTAATCAACAAGTATCATTATAACATTGTTTCTTTTTTCTTTAAATGTTAGAATCATAATAAATGCCTCATTTGTCTGAAGTCAATAGTGTACCATCAACAAATATGTATTTAGTTTAGTATTCAGAAATTTGTTCACGTTCAAATGGATTTCTTGTAGGCGGTTGTGCAAGCACAAATTTTGATCCTTCATTTATCGATGACAACGATCCGTATTATGTAACAACATCTCAAAATGAGAATCAAAAGCGGAGAAAAATCGTTCGTGGCGATGTCTCTCAGACCAACATCGATAAACAGAAACGTATGTCGACTGTATACATAGCTATCATTAAATTGTTTGTATTTTTAAGATACTATAATCCTATAAATGTTATTCTTATACATGTTGTTGTAGAAAGAAGAAGCCAAACCAATCGACAAAATTACGCAAGAAGCAAAGAGAAGAACAAAAATATAGCAACTCCAAATATTGAAGGAATTATCACTCCATCAGACACCACTCGAACACAAACCATTTTGGACAAAGGTATGTCTACAGAATCAACAAATATCATTATAATATTTTTTCTTTTTTCTTTAAATGTTACAATCATAATAAATGCCTCATTCACTGAAGTCAATAGTGTACCATCAACAAATATGTCTTTAGTTTAGTATTGCGAAATTTGTTCACGTTCAAATGGATTTCTTGTAGGCGGTTGTGCAAGCACAAACTTTGCTCCTTCATTTATCGATGGCAACGATCCGTACGATTTTGTTTTTGATGGCATCCCCAAAGCACATCGGGTCTTAAAGGACCAATCACCATGTCATATTTGTGGAGCCAAACGGTTTAAATATGAATTCCCAACATTCTGTTGCATGATGGGAAAGACAGAGTTAGCAGACCCACATGTTCCACAAGAGTTGAAATATCTATTCACATCGCAGTGTCAGTTAGGAAAGATGTTTCGGGACAACATTCGTGCATACAACACAAGCTTTTCATTCGCGTCGATGGGTGTCAATTTGGACCGTTCCACGACTAATATGACATCTGGAGTATATACTTTTCGTATTCATGGTGGAATATATCACAGACTCGATCAGCTGGTTCCAAGGGAAGGAATACCTTGATACTTGCAGTTGTATTTCTTTGACGACGATGATGGGATTTCACGTAGACTCCAGTGGCCGAATCTTGATAGAGATGTCGTTGAAATATTAACACGTATTTTAGCCACAAACCCATATGTGACAACGTTTAAGAGACTTGCAGATCTGGGACCACTCGACAAATACAGAGTTACCTTGAACGCATCAGTGGAACTTGACCAAAGGGTTTACAACCGTCCAACCACATCAGAGGTTTGATTTACTCTAATTTTCTCAATCAGTTATACATGTAGCACATGCATATATTTTTTCCCAAGATATTTAGGTATATAAAATGTACAGGTTGCTGGTATATGGGTTGAAGGTAATAACGACATAACTGCATACAAGAGGAGCATTGTTGTATATGGGAGGTCTCAATACCCTGAACAAATTCAGCCCCACTACGGTTCTTATGATCCATTGTCATATGTTTTGTTCCATCCAAATGGTGAGTCTGGATGGCATACTAAAATACCAAGGCGGGGAGAATCCATAATTGAATTTGTTAATGATAACGAAGATATTGATGAGGATTTAGCAGGTGAAATTCTATTACAATATAAACTTATACGATTTACATAATGGTAAGTGACTATCGAAAATCCATTACAACTAAAACACCGTCGTCATGCAGAAGAAAACACGGGAAAGAATAGGAAGACGGTAACTATGCGGGAGTATTATTGTTACAAGTTCCAGATCCGCTCAAACGATAACCTCATGTTGATGGGGGGGAGATTGTTTCAACAGTTTGTGGTGGATACATATGTAAAGCTTGAGACGTCGCGCTTGCTTTTTTGTGAACGAAACCAAGCCAAGATAAGAGCGGATCTGTACCAAGGCATAGTGGATTGTGTGAACGCCGGTGAGGCACAACCGAACAGAGTCGGCCAACGTGTTGTGTTACCCGCATCTTTCATCGGAGGACCGCGCGACATGAAACGACGGTTTTAGATGCAATGACGTTAGTCCAAGAAGACGGAAACCCGACATATTTCTTACCATGACGTGCAACCCAAATTGGCACGAAATTCAAGAAGATTTATTGCTCGGTCAAGGCGCAGGACCGACTGCACCTTATCGCAAGAGTGTTTCGTGCGAAACTGGAGGATCTTAAGGAACGCCTATTCAAATACAGTATTCTTGGCGTTGTTAAGTCACACGTGTATGTCATCGAGTTTCAAAAGCGTGGCTTGCCGCATGCACATTTTCTGTTGATAATGGCTTCGGAATACAAGATGACGAGTCCAGACCATTATGACAAGATTGTATGCGCCGAAATCCCAGATCCGCAAAAACACCCTGAAATGCACGAATTGGTTGTAAAGCACATGATGCACGGCCCTTGCGGCCGTTTACGGCCATCAAGTCCTTGCATGCAAGGCGAGCCTGAACAATGTCGTTTCAAATATCCTCAACAGTTCAATGAAGAAACAAAACATTCCAAAGACTCATATCCTTTATATCGGAGGCGAAACAATGGAAGAGTGGTTACTGTACGAAATAAAACCCTTGACAATCGATGGGTGGTTCCGTATAACCCAAAACTCCTAATGATGTTCAACTGCCACATAAACGTTGAGGTATGCTCGAGCATTGTTTCGGTAAAATATATCTTCAAGTACGTCTACAAGGGTCATGACAAACAAGTCGTCCACATCGATCCAGACGCAGAAGGTGTTGTCATAAACGAGATAAAGAGATTCCAAGATGCACGTTATGTGTCTCCCAAGCAATATGGAGGATTTTGGTTTCTCTTTATCTCACATGCAACCTTACGTCATGGAATTGCAGATTCATCTCCCTAACCAACAAATGGTTAGGTTTAGAGATGATGAATCGATGATGATATCATCGATGGGAGAGAGATAAAGATCGATGTTGACCGCCTTTTTCGAGAAGAACAAAACAGACGTTAGTGCGAGGAAATATCTGCATCGAGATTTTCCAAAGCATTACACATGGAATACCGGTTCATGGAGATGGAATGACCGAAAAAGGATCAATGAGAGGCGATTGGTTTCGCTAATCCCATGAAGGAGAGCGGTTCTACCTTCGTACTTCTTTCACATGTTCCTGGGCCTACGGGTTGGGATGATCTTTACATCGCCAACGGCGTAAGACACTCGACATTTCAAGGGCTGCTCTAGAAAGAGGTTAATACTGATCGACAACCTATTATCGAAACACTTGCCGAGGCCTCACTAAAAGAGTTTCCACCCGCTCTCCGGAGGCTATTCGCCACTCTATTGATTTTTGTGAGTAGGGAGATGTTCAGAGGTTATGGAATGACCATTATGACTCGCTTTCGAAGATTATAAGCGTCGATATCAAAATGGACATCTTGTGCGCAATATGGTCCTCAAAGACATCAACGCTTATATGCAATCTATGGGTAATCAAGGTCGATTTTGATCTTCCCGAGTGAACCCGATCTCAAACATGCAACTGGAGGTTTTCGAGAAGTGGAAGAGAGTACTCCATTCTTGTGGAAGAAGAACACCTCGCGCCCCATGACACTTTAAACCCCGACCAACAAGCCGCGTATAATGAGATTATGAAGCACGTAGATGCCGATTCTCCGTGTATTCATTATAGATGGGCTGGGGACCGGAAAACGATCTTTACAAGGCCTTGTTTGCCGAGGTTCGATCGCGTGGTTACCTGGCAGTCGCAACCGCATCATCCGGTGCTGCGGCTAATAACATGCCGGGAGGGAGAACTGCGCATTCACGTTTTAAAATTCCTTTAAATCTTGATAACAACTCTGTTTGCAACATCAAAAAACAGAGCGGGACAACTCAACTTCTTCGTTGTGCCAAAATAATAATATGGGACGAAGCATCGATGGCCAAGAGGCAAGCGGTAGAGGCTGTAGACCGAACCATGCAAGACATCACGGGGGTAAGACTTCCGTTCGGTGGTAAAATAATTGTTATTGGAGGCGATTTTAGGCGTGTTTTGCAAGAATAAGACGGGTCACTCGAGCACGATCGTTGACTCGAGCTACGATGTCGCCTCTTTGGTGTTTGATTCAAAAGATGTCTCTAACTATAAATATGAGAGCTCTAAATGATCCATGGTTTTCGGATTTTCTACTTCGTGTCGGTAACGGAGAAGAGGAAACGGTTGATGGAAACTATATCCGAATACCCGATGACATGGTCATACCCTTCACAATCAAGACAAATCAAAAGATGCTTTGATTGATGCGGTTTTCCATCTTTAGGAACAAACAGGGTTCTTTGGTTGATATCATCTCGAGAGCAATATTATCAACAAAAAACGAGAACGTGGACGACATTAACGAGAAGTTGATAGACCGTTTTCCCGGAGCGGAAAAAATCTACTACAGTTTCGACAAAGCAGAAGACGACACAAATAACTATTATCCGACGGAATTCTTAAACTCGCTAACTGTTAGTGGTTTGCCCCCTCATGTTCTCCGGCTCAAAGTTGGGTGCCCGATTATACTTTTACGCAATATCGATCCCTCAAATGGATTATGCAATGGGACGAGATTGATATGCAAATCTTTAGAGACGAACATGATCGATGCAGAGATAGCTGTCGGCCAACACGCTGGAAAGAGAGTCTTCGTGCCTAGAATTCCGTTATGTCCGTCCGAAAGTGACATGTTCGATTTAAGCTAAAAGAAATCGGCCTCGTCCGCCTTAGCTTTGCCATGACTATAAATAAGGCGCAAGGACAAACGATACCAAACGTGGGTGTTTATCTACCGATTCAAGATTCTCTCATGGTCGACTTTATGTGGCATTGTCGAGAGGATTTCACGTGAAACTACAAAGGTGTTAGTAAAGCCCGCCAAAAAATCGCTAATGACGGAGTGTACACGTCAAACGTTGTGTATCGAGAAGTCCTACGTGAAGAGTAGAATGCACATATGTATTTGAGATGTGACCTTTGTTTGGACACGCTACTAGATATTTTACTTGGTTACATAAAATTTATTTTAGGGTACCCGCGCCGCATCGCGCTGGTACCCTACTAGTATCAATCGATCATAAAAGGCATGGGAATAATGTGCTTATCAAACTATAGTCATCTAATCCTAACAATCTTATCCTAGGCACCTAGTCCTTCAACGTAGGTTAACATCATTTTTAATTAAGCATATAGGATAATTAAGAAAGCCTGTTAGATGATATAAATTTGAAAACATTCTCCCCCTCAATCAATGACTCATTTTATGAAAAGTTTAAAAGCGCTGAAGTCATTGATTGGGTTTTCAATTTATTTCAAAAACTCTGAAACTGATTGATTTTCAAGCAACTCATTTACCACCACTTTTTGAAAACAACAAATATTTTTCTGAAGAATTTTAGACGGAAAAACATTTGTGTAGGAACAGCAGTCCTTCGACATACTTTCCTTAATTAGTTATAGGATAAGTGCACGAAATATTTGAAAATTGGTTTAGCGCAAAGACTTTCCTTTCTTTAAAGAGCGGGTTGCTATTTGAAATAATAGCAAACCATTGTTTTAAGCATTTGTCACGGATGTAAGTAATGCGCAAGCCATAAATTTAGACATGTTTTGAAAAGAAATATTTACACCTCTCTCGAACTTCATCTTTGGTCCGTGCCATTATTGAATGACATTTCTAAGACCGCAGATGTTATCGATACCAGAAGACATGTCTTGAGAAAACATATTTTTGGTATTTTTCAAATTTTCTGATTTTTATGGGTTTTTGTTGGTTTTATATTTTTCTATTTTGATTTTGAAAAAAATATATACAAAGATAGAGTAGATGATATTGTTTAAGAAAGATGATGATACGAGTACCGAGATATGGATATCGAGCAACACGTCGTAGAAGATAGAATTCGTCATCTCTTAAACTTCCACCACCAAAGCTTCCGAGGCTCCAGAATAGAAGATAGAACATGAGCCTTTGAGAAAAAAAACTTTGGCAGCTTCCCCCCAAACCGAAAATCCAATAGATGAGCAGATTCGAAGCTCTATTTCAAGCTTTCTATAGCCAGGTGCACAAAGAAGCACACCTTTATCGTAAATCCCGCTGCTCCTTTTAAGAACAATAATAGAGGTTCTCCGTTCGAGGTTATATCATCCAATAGAAGAACAATGACGTTTCATCCCACACTTAAATAATCTTCTCATATTTCTTTTCAAACCGACGTCAAGCGATCCATTCCAAAAGGTGTCAAGAGAACAATTCCCCAAGTAGTTGAATTGATGCGATCGGTCTCTTTGTATAATGCTCAAGAACTCTCCGAATACACATCATGAGGGTAATGAAGAACACCTCCCCAATGTTCACATCTTTCGTCACGATGAATGTGTATGAAGCTCAAGAACCAAGTACACCAATATCCAAGAACTCTCCCGAATACACATCATGACCGAGAGAAAACACCTCCCAATGTTTGTGGTAAACAATGGCTTTCTTCCCGATGATCGTGTATGAAGCTCAAGGACCCAAGTACACACATTCCCAAGGAGAGAACAACCAATAACATTGAAGAAGCGGCCGAATCACCGATTATCTCTGCGGATGACAATCTCATGGATGTGATGTCTTTGGTTGTGTACAAGTTTTAAATTTATAAAAGGTGAATTACCAATATTACCAATAACACATAGGAGCAAGTATACTCGTCCGTTATAGCAAGATTATGAAGGTAAGTCGGGATCGCTCGTAGGGATTTGAGTGAATCTAAGCACAAGTTTGAATTAACTGAGTCTATCCAAAACATATAACAAAGCAAATAGATATAATAAAATTCAGATGATTAAAAACTACACTTGCTTAAACTAGTTTCATATCATAGATTAATGTGATTGTGTTAACCTCTTAACATGTTGGTTATGATAATTAGTTGGTGTACTAATCTATTGTTCTTACAAGTTAAACCGTGATCAAGAGTTTAGTTTATAAAAACAAGCATTAAGTTTAACCAATCAATTCAAGATCAATTCAAGTTTCATAAGTCTACATACATAAACTTAAACACAAAAACATCCATTTGTTCATCAAATTGCTTAAGAAATTGTCAATACAAAGGTAACCGATCATAGACAAAAGGCTACAATTGATTCTCAACAACTAATCTTACGACCATTTAGATGTTTCCAACCAATCCAATTTCATAATCAAAAGCGCTTCTATTACAACCACACCTTAGTTCCTTTGTATAATCAAGAATAATGGGTAAAACAATCATCCATAGACAAAATGATTATGACTAGTTGAATAACAATAAGTTCTTCCGACCCCAACGATTACTATCAATTAGCCAAACTTGATTAACAAATGTCACTATGAAACTTTAGCACAATTGGATCTTAGAATCAACTTGAAATTGAATTAAAACATGTTAACACAACCACTAACTAATCATATGATAATCAACATCATTTAAGCAAGTGCATAAAGAAACTAGCCACTCATAGCAAACATAAACATAAAATCGAACTTTGAACATTAGAAAACATGATTAAAGGTCTTACAATGATTGAAATGAGATTACAAATGATGTAGTAATGATGCCTCAAGTATTGGTGATGACTTCTTGATGGTTTGACCTCCAAATGATGACTTCTTGGACCTCCAAAGTTTTCGGAACTTAATGGACGAATTTAGGCTTTGAGAGAGTAGTAGTGGTGGTAAGATAGGTGTGAGAGAAGATCTTTCAAGTTGTGTTGTGTGAAATGAGGTTGCAAAGGCCTCTATTTATACTACTTCCAAGGCTAGGGGTTATAAATGCATTTCTTGGTCACCAAGGAGCTTGGAAGGGACTAGAAGACATGTAGGAATGACCTAGAATCATTTGGAATAAGTTTGGAACCTTAGTAATGGAAAATGGCTGAACAGACCTCCAACCGATCCGGTTGAGCTCCAACCGCTCGTTGGTCTACGTGACCATTCTCCAACCGGATCCGTTGCGGGGCTCGACCGATCGGTTGGAGCAAAATCACAAAAGTCATAAGCATCAAAGTTGTAGATCTTCTCTTAGCTTTCCGTGGCCGTGAACCGGGGTCAAACGGAGTCAAGATGCAAAAGTTATGGCCAAAATGGTGAAGGTGTATCGGGAACAACGAGGCTTCCAATATCTTTTCGTTTAAGCTTCTTTTCTTCATTTCTTTATCGCTTTCCTTCTTGAACTTTATTCTTGAGTCTTTGGACCACTAACTTGATGACTTTATCTTCTCGAATATACTCCACAAGTCTTGCTTTGGTCGGGAATTCTTCATATATGGAGAAATCTTAGTATTTTACTTCTTTTCCGTCTTTTCTCCACTTTCCTGTACTTGGCTACAAATGAACTAGCAAACGACTCGATACGATTAAGCAACAAAATCATATGATTATAACCAAATAACATACATAAAAACACGGATAACGCTACTAAAACATGCACAACTGGCGTTATCGGAATGTCAACTCCGAATAAGTGATTATATCTCGAATCACCGATTAAGCCCTCAAGTGAGACATTGAGCGCCCCAATGTACACAATTCTCTCTCCTTGATGATTGCGATAACATCGAGATCATCACACACTTGTGTACCTCATATATCTTCGTAAACTTTCTAACATCACTTCCCCACATAGTTGGAATAATAACACTAAACGCCTTGATGAGTAAAACCTTGAGTTTCTCTGCGGTCATGACAATAGTCTTCCGGATATCTTCAATCACTTAGAAGAATTAAGTTCATCAAGTTTACTCGCCATGAGTCAAACCTTGAGTTTCTCTGCGGTAATAACATTTGTCTTCCGGGATATCTTCAATTTTAGAAGTATTAAGTTCATCAAGTTTACTCGCATTTAGGTGCTTGTCTCCTTCTCCCTTGTCGGTTTTGACACTTCGTAATCAAGAGAACATTATAAGCCCAAATACTTGAAATCTGTTGAGAAGATCGCTGAAGTCTTTATGAGAATCAACATCTTTGAATAATGTGAGCAAGTCTAATTGGGATTAAATTCGACATATCACTCTCCTCCAATTAGTGCTCTCCCTAAACCGACAATCTTTATAATGAATGCTTGAATTAAGAAGAAGTCTTTAGATCTTTAAATGCAACTCGCCTTTAGTCTTCTAACATGTAGCGTAAAATGTAGAAAATGATCAGACTCGACCTTCTTCAAGATTATCCATTTGGGGAATAGAAAGTCAACATCTTCAACTCACCAAATGCATTCCCGTTAACATACAAATAGCAAATCCCTTAACTCAAATCGCTCCCAATCAAACAAGAATAGAAAGATGTTCATTAAGGAAATCAGCCCTTAACTGGAAGCACTTTGTCATTAATCAAATCAGCCCGTGTGAAGATGTTAACCAACGACTCTTAGTAGAAAACTCCATGTGAAGATGACCCGATAAGAAGAAGCTCGGTTCTTACATGAGTTTGGAGTCGTTTGACCATTTATTCTCGTAAATCAATCAACCATGCAAGAATTCACACTTCTTCTCCCCTCAAGAATTGCATACGGAGTTGCCATTCTTGATTAAATAAGTGAATAAGCAAACGTAGTCTATTCACACTTCTCCCGCAAAATTAGCACATGATGTCGCCATCGTCATTATAGTTGAGCAAGTGGAATAAGAAAACAATCAATGGTAGTCCGTTCACTTGATTTTTGAAAGCGCATGGAAAAGCATGAAGCATGTTGATGAGAATGGTCATAAATGAGAATATTTCTCTTCTTTGGAAGATAATGCATCAAACGTACATTTCTTTTCTTTAGAGTACGAGGCATGAACTGTAGTGTTCATAGGTCATAATGTTGAAGTTACGAGGCTGAATCGATGTGAGCAGACGCATAGCCGAATGAATATCAAGATTGAGTTACTTGAACCCGTGAGTTATGAGATATTAATCCATTTGTAATCCATACTTTAAGCCACCCATGTAGTGAAGGATCAAGTATCTCTGAATCGAGTAAGGACTACTGCACTAATATTACAAACTTGATTGCATATATTTTGGTTAGTGACATTAGTATCCAAACCTTTGGGGTTTCACAATCAACCTTGATTTTGTCATCAGAAATGACTTTCCGGTAGGTATCCACCTAAGTCCAACATCCTTAAACATTCTACCGACGGTATCCACTTATGGCAAGGTCTAGGATTTTAGGCTTTTATGCATAGTGAAAGACTTATCCTTATTCCTAGTTTCCACAGATTTAGAAGTTGGTATCCATCTAGGCGAAGATTTTGGTTTGTTTTGCTTCAGTATGCACGATAGATGACTTAGTGAAAATCCTAGACTTAATGAGTTGAACCTTTGTATGAGCATTTACCTTCTTTAGGATTTCAAAACAATTATCATGATTTGCCTTAAAGATGCATTTCAGACAATTTGAGCAAACAAATTTTGTTTGGATTTAGAAAATGATCTAGAGTTCTTAGAGTGATCGCTATGGAATAGATTTATTCAAACGCAACTACTCTTAGATACAAGCCAATCCATATTCTTAATTTTGTTCCTAGGTAATGGTTTAGAACTACTAGCGATTGCCTTGAAATTTTGAAGAATTCATCACCCTAGGTCTTGCACCTAAAATTCGTCTTTTCGAATCAGGCCTTCTTTCTATCCATTTCTAGATAAGAGTTCTTATACAAGTCATTCATAGCATTTTTACTAGGCAAGTAAGGTGAAGTGACCGGTTTTGTCAAAACTTGTTTCGCATCACCTTGGGAGGTAAACCGCGTTTTGAAAATTTTGGTCGCTCGGATCTAAACGCATTCGGTTGTCTAATAACAGTTTCCCAAGATTGATGGTTTTGCAAACTTAGTGTTCACACTATTCCTCGTTGTTTTTCTAAGCTCATTCTTTAAGGCAACTATTGTGAAACTCTTATCCGAAGTTGAGCTTTGAGTTCATCAATATTGGCAATCAAAGAGTTTGTTTGTTCCAATGACTTAATTCTAGCTTCTTTGACTGAGTCACTTAGTTCTATGTGATGCATACTCAATGACTCATTTTCCTTTAGTAATTTGGTCACAAAACCCGCTAATTCATCATTTCTCATTTGAATATCATCAATAGCATTAACATCGTAATTACTTGTAACCAAATTACTTTTCACATGCATATTAGAAATATGTTTCTTCAAATTTTGATAGTTGACTCTTTGTCTTGGTCGAGCTTTCAAAGTGTTAATTTCAAAAGTTCACGGAATTCGAAGTTCCATTTTTACAAGGTTTGTTAAGTTGAAAACTTTCTTCTTTACTCAGATCGCAATTTTAAGTGAAATGCAATGTTTTTCAAGTTTTGAGAATTTGTTTGAAAGTTCATCAAAAGCCTTTTTATCAACCATATCATTTGTTTCAAATTATTATACTCACCTCAACCAAGGAACATTTATCGAATCATGTTTAGCATTAAGATCGGATGTTTAGGTACATTAGCGGATGCACTATGTTGAAGCAGCTTAAGGGTACCTCATCACATGACACTGCTCATTTATCTGTCTAATATCCGCATCCACATCATGTGTAACATGAGTTATGAATAATTTGTTGCATCATTCTTTGTTGTCTTTGTTATTCTACTTTCAAAGAACACCCGATTCTTCAACCGATACATTACCCAACTCATCACAACATTCTCATCAACAAGACAGACTCTCATCTATTATTTCATCTTTCCGAGTAACTTCCTCAACATACTTATCCACATTATCCATGAGATGGATAAGTGTCTCAATGAACACGCTAATTTCCATTCCAAAGTGTCTCTTGAAAGACATTTCATCATGTCTTTATCATAATCGATGTAAATTCCCAACCGATGAATGAGTGAAATTGGTTGTGGATCACTTGAAGTGCAAAGACTGGAACTATCCTTTTGAACCTTTTCTTTATCAAGTTGTTGTTCCAATTGTTCTAAGTTCAACAAGAATGTACCCGTTAATGTGGATAAATCTTGACGGAAAAGGGCAATACATGTTCGCTCCGTTGTTGTGGGTAGAAGTAACACGAGGTGAGAGTGAAGTTGTTGATAGGGTATAATGCAAAGATTCCTTTGCATGGCATTGTGTAGCATTAGCGGTGCAATTCATTCTCATTGTACTCGAACATGAAGATCTCACATCCTCATTGATTAACTCAAACATCTTTAACTGCTCATTGTAGCATACATTATCATTGTTGTCCATAGCATCATACAATTTAAGTACTTCAAATCACCGGGTCAAGAGTGTAAGACATGATGTTGTAGTATGCACGGATTTTACAAGTCTATGATTTAAACCGAAAAATAGAATCTTTTTTTTTTTTTTTTTTTTTTTTTTTTTTTTGCGTAGGGAGTAATCCGCACTCGGTAAATATATTAACCAAAAATGTTTAAGTACAATGGATATGAGTGAAACCCATATCTCAAATTTCGTTACATAGGCATAAAGCTTACATAACAAGATACTACATATTTTCTAAACAAGAAAACAAACCACTACTCTAATGGTAACATGGGACATAACGAAGAAAATTATTTCCTAGGTCCTTGAAGCTTGGTGCCATACATGGCATTAAAGGCATCCAAATTCTCGAAGATCGAAACCGCTTCAGATAGTCATCGTAGTCATAGTCATCATACTCATCTTCAAACTCTTGGCCACCACCGAATAGATTAGCGACTCATCAAATGAGTTAGCAACCACCTCATCTTCGTAATCGACACCACGATATCTCCCACTTTAGAAAAAGGGTTAACTCTCTTAGTAGAAGAGGCGGCCTTATACAAGAATCACTAGTTTTAGGAGACACACCCGACTCCATCTCTTTCAAGTCACTCACAAGGTGTTCTTGTGATGCAAGACTGCCTTAGTAGACTTATCTTCATTAACTTCCATTGTACGACCGTAATCCACATCCTTGTTGGTGTCATTTGAAGGAATACCAAAAGCATCCGTATATTCCATATTAAGAGCATCAAATTGATTATATGTAGAGATCTTTGTTCCACTCGAACTAGCCACATCAAAAGCATTCTTCTTAGTGACTTCCACTTTCTTAGGTTCGGGAGGAGTCTTTTGGGTTGATATTGAACCGCTTACCCACAACAGTTTAGTAAACCCTCCTTGACCCGGAATAGTAGAACCACCTTGCTTTCCTTCTTCTTATTATTGACCGTCTTGAAACCATCATTAACACGCTTAGGAGGTCGAGCAGAGGTTCAACAACTTTCGGACATTCAATAAGAGTATGACCAAAATCTTACATTTATCACAATGAGGTGGTTTCCACTCGTATTCAACCCGTATCTTCTCAATAGTCAAACCCGACCCATCTAGTAACGGTATCTCAACAAAGAAGGCTGTCCCTAAGAACCTCATCCGACTTCACTTCAATCATGCATCTAGCAAAACTACTACGGCCCCACGATTCCTTGCACATTTGGCTAGTAAACGCATCTAACCTTTTGGGCGTGCCTATCAATGTGGCAAGGAGACTAAGGCCATCATCAGAAAACATAGCAAGAGGAACATCATGGAATTTAACCCACATCGGGATGTTGGTCAAATCCTCTTTAAGTAAGTTGGTGTTCAATGTCCATGGTTTAAGAATAATAGGTACATTTCGAATCAACCAAGGACCGTTTTCTAGAACATCATCAACACCTTTCTTCAAATTGAACTTACAGAAGAAGAACCCCTTTGCATTCATGATTACCTTTTGTATACCAAACTTAGCCCACGCATTGCGCATAAAGTAATCAACAACGGGAAAAGCAAGGCGTTGACCAAGGAAATACCCATACAAAGTATTCTCAAACCTAGTGTTCACCTCTTCAACCACTTTCATCGGGACGTAAAGATCCACACCATTAGCTTTCTTACTACACTCCAACTCACGAAAGTTTGATATGTGTTTCTTTGGTTCAATAGAAGTAACACCAAGATACGATGAAGAAGGTTGTTTCAAAGCATACACACCAACCTTCTCAATACCAACATCCCATGTGCATTCGTATCAACCTTATCATTAGCATTATTATGGCCATTAACATTAGAAACCATAGGACCACTGTATCATGAGGAGGTTTCAAATAATAACCAATAGCGATAAGCATCTCCTCTAGCTCCTTCCGGATCGCGGCACCTTAAGATGCTCAATTGGATTAGCCCTAGTAGAAGTAGTAGCATCCATCGTCACAACTGGTTTTAATGGTTGCCCATCGTCACCCACAAGAACAAGTTTTCCTCAAAGATTTGTTTTCAATAGCACGAATTTTCAATAAAGTATCATGACCTCAGCGTGTCATGACTAGGTGCGTCATGACTGGGCTTGAACCAAGTGAAACCGGCTCCACTTGTCCATCGAACGAGAACCGGAAGCAATACCAAGAAACTCATCATTCCTACTATTAGGTGCATCGTCGATTCCTTATTCACACCAACTTGATCGGCCAAGTTAGTGGTTGGTTTATCGCCTTCGACGAAGAATCCTTGTTAAAAACCCTTTCTCCATCTCTCTCACACCCACTTACAATAAACAATCTTAACCAAACAGTAGAACAATTAATAACTTCTAGCACGCAAGCAATACCAATCAAATAAAATAAACCCTAACTAAAAGTTAGGGTTTAATGCTCCATGAAGACCAGATTCAACCGTATCCCACCATTATAATGATCATGAAGATTATTACGTATGAATGATCGAATATATTACGATCGTTTTTATCAAGGAAAACCCCACAAATCTTCAATCGCGAAAAATAGAATCTTTCGCGGGATTTTACTAAAATCAAGACCAAACCGTTAAGCAATGACCAATGGAATGTGTTAAGATGACTGATGGATCGACACAATGAAAGACAATTGTGTGTTAGGACATATGATTGTTTGAAGGATTAGCATAGATGTTGTTTGGTTGAGATTTGGATTGGTTAATGCCCGTTTTTACTGAGAAATTTAGGTCAAAAAACATAAAAACCTCAATAACTTCTGTTCGGAGCGGATTTAGGCCTCGAAGGTTTTATTCGGCGTGCCATTCTCCTCGTTCTCACGGTCGTTTTGATGGGTAGAACGCTGAAAACGGAGTTACGGTTCAAAAGTTATGGTCGTTTGAAGTTTTGTCGGGAAAAGTCAACAAGTCGCTAGCAAGAGGGTTATTATACAAAAAAGTCACTAAAGTTTGCGGGAAATTTGTCCTAAGTCACTATAGTTTAAAAGTTGTCATTCAGGTTACTCAAGTTAACGGGTTTATTATATGGGTTACTCAACGCTTAAAAAGTGACATTCTTGTTACTACGAGGTGGGCAACCGGATGATTTATCGGTTCTCTTGTCCACGCCATCACTATAGTTTGAGATGTTACAAGCAAGTTACTATAGTTCACGGGGTTTATTAAATAGGTTACCGAACTTTTAAAAAGTTACTATCCGCTTTTATACATTTATGTATGTTTTATCCGTTGTATTTTTACGCTTTTTCTCCATTTTCGCATCGCTTTTATACGTATTTATACATTGTGTACGTTTTATTTTTGTCGCTTTTTTTTTAAAGTTTTTTCCATTTCGCACGCTTTTGTATATTTCGTATGTTTTTACGCTTTTATACGCTTGTGTATGCATTTCTCTTGTCGCATTTTTTTTACGTTTTCGTACATTTTGTATATATGTTTGTCCATTTTCGTACGCTTTTGTATGTATTTATCCGCTTTTATATATGTGTGTACGTTTTTCTCTATACCTTTTACGTTTTCATACATTCTTGTATAGTTTTGTTCATTTTCGCTCATTTTCATACATTTGTATGTTTTATATGGTTTTATGTTCTATACGCTTTATCTTCTTTAAACGTTTGTATGTTTTATACGTTTTACGTATAAAATGTAAGAAAACGATAACATCAAAAAACGATAATAACATCCAAAATGTATAATAACGTATGAAAACATATCAAAACAAAAATTACTTCCAAAAAGTCTAATAACGTCCAATTATGTAAATAAAAATAAAAATAAAAATACAAATGTGCAAAATTGTAAAAAACGGCAAAAATGTATACAAAATTTTAAAAGAATGTAACGATAATAACGTCCAAAAGTTGTTGTAAAAAGCGTATAAAATATACACAATTTTAGCAACTTATTTGTACATTAACTTAAATGTAAAAGAATGTAAACGATAGTAACTTAAATGAACATTTTGACAAACTTTAGTAACTTATTTGTATATTAACTCATTTTTTTTTAATATAAATGAAATCTAAAATATTTGCCACGTAGTATTATTACCGGTAATTATAGGTTACCAAAACAAGAGTACCAAATATAACCGGTCACAATAAGTTGAGTAACATGAATGACAACTTTTAAACTATAGTGACTTAGGACAAATTTCTCGCAAACTTTAGTGACTTTTTTGTACAATAACCCCTAGCAAGACAAGTCGCTAGAGTAACCAAGTTGCTAAACACAAGTCGCTATGAACCAAATTGCTAAGCATACAAGTCGCTAAAGAGCAACTCGCTAAGTATCCAAGTCGCTAAGATCAAGTCACGAGAACAATAAGTACAAGTCGCTAGAAATAATGAAAGCAAGTCGCTAACCCCACCAAGTCGCTAGTCAGAGTGGAGAATCCACTAACTTGTACTGCTTTGTCGGCTTGTCTCAATAGACAAGTCGCTAAGCTCAAGTCGCCACGACTAACACTACAACTCGCTAGAAATTATCAAGCAAGTCGCTACGAAGAAATTCACCACGAGACTCAAGTCGCTACCTTGAAAAACTTCAAAAACACACTTTTCAATCCAGAACAAGCCCAACCACAGTGAATCAAGCTTTCCAAATCAAAACCCAAGCACATACAATGATTCTAAACACAAAAGTACAATCAAAATCCAAACTTTAACACTAGAAATGATCCAAATGATGCAAATACCACTAAACTTTTTCAAACCCAAAAACCATATAAAATTACTAGAAATCCAAGGATATGTAAGAGAGATGATCAAACCATGGCTCTTGATACCAATTGAAACATATTGGATTTCACTAACACATCATAACATATAATATATGGGCGTATGGTTTGAAGGTTTAGAGAGAGAAAGTAGAGATGGGAGCCTTTTTAGAGAGAGAAAGTAAACAAAAGAGAAAATGTTAGATTAGAATGAAAAGTCCAACCCTCTAACTTGGGAGGTAGAGGGTATTTATAGTTACAAACAATACGTCCTCCTGTCGGACTGTGGATCAGGCATACAGTGGGTAAAGACCCGTCCTTCCTCCACGGTGTTACACTAAACTATTCTACGCTACAAACTAACTAATAAACTACTAAATAACGTAAATAACTACAAGTCTACGAGCTAGCATATGCTAGACCATAATTGGGGTGACCGACACTTTAACATGGAATTTCCAATTCCTAACATTGTGTGTGGTTTCATTGTAGATATATCTTTTACTTTTTGACGCTTAGGTCGAAACATGGATTTTTTTTTCTTCAATATGTTTCATATTAGATTTTGTAATATTAGGAAACTGATATATAATTACAAAGTATATTTGATTAAAAAAAACTTATTAAAATGTAATGAAGTGTATTAGATATTAACTAAGAAATGGCACATGATACTGATTTATGACAATAATCTTTACTATAAACTTTCATATAAAAGACGAAATGTTGCCAACCAAAAATCAAATCAAAGTTTTAGTAAGCGTCTATATAAAAGGCCCAGTGGTGAGCAATCTAGTTAGAATGATGAATTAAAAAGATAAGTATAACAAATTAGACATCTTAAATATGATCCAATATTAGGGGTGTTCAAAAAACCCGATAAACCGACAAATTGAGCCGAACCGCTTAATTCGAAACCAAAAAAATCCGAAACCGAAAAAACCGAAACCGAAAGTAAAACGAATAAAAAAAAACTCGTTTATCAAGGTTCGGTTTCGGTTTTTATTTTTAGATATCCACGGTTAACCGAACCGAACCGTGTATAATATATATGAAGATTTTTAACTAAATATCCAAATAACCATACAAATAGTGATTATATCATTGCACTACTTTTATTGTATAATGAATTTTTTACTCCTAGTGTAAACTTTTACTAAATATCTATGCGTGAAAATTGATTAACTTGATCGTAACCTTTAAACGTCGAATACATATTTTTTGTTAATCTATATTTATATTTATTTGAATGCAATTAATGTGACGGAATAACTTTAATATGAATTTAATTTATCCGTTGTTATTTAGTTATACGAAAAGCACATTTTACGCTCCAGTGATGTTATTATTCATACTATTAAACTCTTTAAACATCGAAAATGGTTAACCGTGACTCGAACCGCGGGTAACCACTCATTTCGGATACCCACCGTCCGTTACCCACCTAGTACGGTTCGATTGCGGATAGTAAATGAATTACCGCCCGCGATGGATAGTTTAAATCTTCTAACTAACCGAACCGAACCGCCCAGTGAACACCCCTATCCAATATTTGTTTTTCCCATAATTTGTAATACTTTGTAATGTTTTTTTTTGAACGACAAATGAATAAATAAATTAGCAAGAAGCTAGCAAAATATTACATCGGTTTTTTGAGCCAATCAGGCCAAATTAAACATTTAGAACCTCTACATTTTAACCAAGAAAATGAACAAAGACGAATGTTATCAAATAAGTCACATTTCCTCATGCATTAAGAGTTGAATGTGACCGAATTACGATACTTCCAAAGATACCACCATGTTGTTGCAACAATTACTTGTAAGCGAACCTTAAGATCATATGACAGCCGAATGTTATCAAACCATGAAGTCCAGTCCGAATGAGAATTCAAAGCATGGATAGGCATATCACACCAAATTCGAACCAACCGCCAAATATTTAAAGCAATATCACACGAATAAAAAACATGATTGTTGGATTCCATACCGTTAGAGCATATCGGATACGAGATCGATGGAATATCCAAACCTCGTCTTGAAAGGTTCAACCGGTGAGGGAGTCTATCCAATCTCAATCGCCATATAAAAATATTCACCTTCCTAGAAAGGACTTTACACCAACTTGTTGGGACCTCAAATGTCGGGAAAATATAATCGTCAATATGATTCCTTGTAATGTTTTAATTTTCCATATTAATTTCTCTTGCTTTGTGGTAATAAAATCACCGCTCGTAAAACATAAATATAATCAAATAAAGGACAATATTAATAGCCAAACAAAATAACAACTTCCTTCACCTTCTAGTACATGTTCTTCTAGTTTTATATAAAAGCATTAAATTCGCACAATAAGATGTGAAGATTTGACTCAGAAGTAGTAACTAGGAATGAGATAACTTTATTGACATCAATCAAGGTCATTCTCGCTTTTAACGCCAATGGCTCAAACGTGACTAACTATCGTAGACCATTCTTGCTCATACCCAACAAAAACACCATCACTTATGAAACCAATTTTGTTTCTCACACACAATAACATTGGACATTACTTTTAGGTTCTACGTAGTAAATGAAATACCCGATCACCAAATGGAGGTAACAAAACGAACGGGCCCAATTCACGCTTGTTTGACCAAACCCTAAACACGACACATACTAAAGGGACAAGATATTCTCACCCTTAGTTTTTATATTCCCACCCCTCATATTTTTTGCATTTTTTTTTCTTTCTATTTTTATAATTTTGTTTATATCACAAAAATGTTAACCTAAAAATGCGGAACAGAAATATAAAGTTTAATAAGTCAAACGCTTAAAACCGCCGAAATACGGAACAACATCGACTAAAAGCGTGTTGTAATGAAACAATTGGGGACAAAGGAATAAAAGTACAAACTCCTAGTAGGGAGGGTGGGAATAGTACATCCCCATACTAAATCCGCCTACCACACATCCTTTTCCTCTCACCTACCAAAGTTCTACATTAGGCCGATCAATCACTCATCTCAATCTCGGTTTCATCAATACAAATCATAACCGTATCACAAAAACGCAAATCCATTAGGGCTTCAAAGACCACAACGACCACGGCTACACGATCCTTTGAGGGTCTCGTGGGTTCGCATGTTTGTTTCGATTTGTTTGAGTGAGTTTGAACGAAACAAAGAAATAAAGTAACAGTATGTAATACTTTTTTCTTTATATTCGAAAAAAAAGATTAAACTTCTTCATGATCTAAGATATGTTTTTATTTCGTTTGCTTGACCTTTGAAGGTCATGATTTTTCATTGAATGGCACGAAGGAATTGAGCTGAGATCGCATAATAAATTAAGTTGAACACCAACTTTGATCTTGTCGCTAGGTTCGAGATGAGATGTAAGATGTAGTCTTGAAAGACCCAAATCTGAGATCTTTGTTATAACGCTTTATGTTCAAGTCTTGTTGTGGTCGGATGTGAAGATGAGATTAGGTCGGTTGTGGATTTGTGGTTGTTTTTTACCAGTTCTTGTGCTTCACTTGTTTCAATCACACGTATAAGTCACGTAAACACGAAGACAAAATGATGGTGGTAAAGATGGTGATAGTTTGGTTATTTATAGTCTTCAAAACTCCAACCGAAAAAGTCACATTTTAAACCATTAAGACTTAACATTTACTTCAAGCACAACAAACAATTCATTTTCGTCTTCATTGTTTCATCTTCCGGAAATTATTGAGGCTCGAGCTTGTCAACCTTCATATTCTTACATTGAATTTGCCAATCTTGAGTCTTACACAATCTTACATTGAATTTGTGCCACATTAATCATGAGGACTTCACATTTATTATACAAACTGGATCTTTTAGTATATAAGATTACTTGCAGTAAATCAATTTATCTAATCATGATCAATCAAAAATCAATCACTTACGCACAGTAATTAATTCAAGGTACTTTCTACATATATAAATTTGATTGAGAGGTTTGAAGATGTGATTAATTTTATGTCTATAACCGTACATATGGCGTTGTTTTGTTGTTTTTGGAAGAAAAAAAAAGTGTGTTTTGGGACGTGTGAAACAGTGACACGCATGCTTTTAGTCATAAAATTATACACTTCTTTAAGTTTTTTAATTATTTATTTTGAAAATTATTAAGAGCAGTGGGTATGGTAACTCAAAGCTAAGTTATGGGTTAACTTTTGCTACGTTAAGCGTTACCATACCACCGTCAAGAGTTAAGGCCTAGCGTTATGGTCGAGTTGGTGTTAATGCCGCTAGCATCTTTGAATTAAAAATATTACATTTTGGCCTCTCAGAACGCTACTTTACTCTTTGAAATTCGAAAAAGAATTACACTTTGCCTCTAACGCTTATAAACGGGTAGATTAAAAAATTAAAACTTTTTTCACCACTATAAATAACCAATTAACACACAACTTTTGTTCACACTTCCGAACTCAATCTCATATACATATACTTCCATTTGCTAAAAAATATCGGGAGTTAACAACAACGACGTTTCTTGAACCTCATGGGGTGGGATAACCCGAACCAGGCATCAACCAACATCCCTATGCCTAACCCAATCGGCTTTCCGGATGAGGAACTTTATCTACAACATCAACGATTTCAAATGTGGTAACAAAGCTAAAACATGCTAAAAGCCAATTTCTAAAATCTACAATTCAAACAACAATCACAACTGGCTATCCCAATCATCGCATACACAAACCGAAACAAATGAAGTATCCAAGCACCTACTTCCACCAAAGCCCAAAAGTCGTGGTAAACAAAAGGCCAAAATATCCAAAGAACCCGAACCAAGTGGAGAAAATCCCGACGCGACCAATACTTCATTACGCTGGCAACCAAGTGAGGAAAAACTACTTGCATCATGTTATGTGGACGTTACCAAGGATCCACAAGTCGGGCGTTCACAACCTGGCGATACGTTTTGGAGACGGGTTATCAACGAGTTCAATAGACTCAATTTTCAACCACGTAACAATGACATGTTAACAAGCAAGTGGAAAACATTAAATCGTGATTGCCAAAAGTTCAACGCGATCTACAAACGTGCAAAATGTTTGGAAAAAGTGGGAAAATGAGTTGAATAACATGATAAATGCTAGACAAATGTACCGTGACGAGCATAGAGGTGCGCCGCTTAATAACGAGGATGTGTGGATGTTTTGCGTGCTCATAAAAAATGAGACGCGCCGGAAGCGGTTGAATTAACCGGTGATGCTCCAAGCCAAACAAACGACGCGTTATTCGGTCAAAATGCTCAGCCACGTCCGATGGGCAAAAAACGTCCTTTGAATAAAGCCAAATTCGAGAGCACGACGAGTACCGGAGGAACGAGCTCGTCAAGCCAATTCGGGGAGGCTATGACATCCAAGTATCGTATCAAACTGGAAACCACCCAAGAGGAGTATTAGGCGGCTAAAGAAAAAGATCTAACAATTATGAGGTTGGAAGAGATGAAATTCTCCGGTACTGACAATTCCAAAATGGATCCAAATACTGCGTATTGGATCGACACGGAAAAAGGAGAGAATCGTCAAAAATATACTTTGAAACCTCGATGGTAGATGTAATTGTATTTCATAATTTCCTTATGTTATAATTTCCTTTATGTAGTGTTTTTTAATTTCGCATTTTTTTTAATTCATATTGTAATGTTTAAGTTTTAATTTTATGTTATTTATTAAATGAAGTATTAGTTTTAGTTTAGGGGTTGAATTTGTAAAAAAAATTTAAAAGGTGTGGCAAAAATGTGATGTTATGATTGACTTATGATAAAGGGTATTTTTTGGATGTTAAGATTGAAATATTAAAAGCGACGTGACTTCATGACGAATTTGAAATGATAACTCAAGGTTATTGCACCTCGTCCTCTAAGAGGTATAAAGATGTGGCTAACTGCATGAACACGAGGTTTTGTTGATTTATAAACGAGTGATGACTCATCACTGATGAGTGAAGAATACATATTTATATTTGACTATTCAACAACATATTTGTGGTTAACTTTTCGTTAAATATTGTACTCCTGTCAAATATTGACAATTCAAAATCATAAAAGAACGTGTGTTGACATATACAACACTTAAATTGATGCATTAATTATGATGTTGATCATCAGGATAACTTGTCACTATTAGATGGAATAAGTTAGTTGGTCTAAGTCTGATTTGTAGATTGGGTCAATTAGATTGGGTCAGTTGGTCTAAGTCTGATTTGTAGATTGGGTCAATTAGAGTTTTACTCATATTTACTCTATAAATAGTCGATGGTTATCCATTTTTTGATATCGACATTTGGAACAAATACCATAACAAAAGTGTGAACAATGTTCACGATCACATTGGTCTCGTGGGTAATTCGAGTCAACTCCTGATGAAAACGTATATACACATGCATCGAAATAATTTAATATATAGTAGTCAAGATTCTTCAAGAAAAGCAACTTGGTAAAGCAAAACTTACTTCGTTCTGTCATTGAAAAGTATTGCTAAATGTTGATGGCTTACATGGCATGATCTCATGATGATGTTTTTATCGTAAATCCAGTAGTAACTAACAAACACGAGTGGTAAAAAAATTCTTTATCTTTTAGTGGTGCCATCATATTGGAGATACCTAACTAGCAAGTGATTTTATTATTATTATTATTATTATTATTATTATTATTATTAAACATCAATTTATTAAAACTCAAAGGATTCTGAGAATTAATGAAATGCGATGATCTAAATGTGCCCTCCACTATTATTATTATTATTATTATTATTATTATTATTATTATTATTATTATTATTATTCAATTCAAATGTAATTACATATATTATTATTATTATTATTATTATTATTATTATTATTATTATTATTATTATTATTATTATTATTATATAAAACATCAAGGTTGTAAAATCGCTTAAGCGTTAGAGAGGCGGTTGGGTAGGGCTGCGATTAATCGGTTAGGCGAGGATTAATCGGGATTAGTCGGATTGGAATTTTTATGCATAAAAATGTAATTTTAGATATTATATTATTTTATATGTATGAGATAAGCGTATTGCATCAAAGTTCAAATATTTCAAGTGTTAAAATATAGACATAATACATAATTCTTCAAAGTTCAAAGTCAACTATAAATATTACACGGTTTGTTGACCATTTTAAGCGACCTTTGACCGATTTTGTCCGATTAATCAGTTTGTTGACCGATTTTAAATGATTTTGTCGATTTTTAAGCGATTTTGTTGACCACTTAACCTCTTTTGTCCGATTAATCCGATTAGACCGATTTTGTCGATTAATCGGTTTGTTGACCGATTTTAAGTGATCTTTGACCAAACGATTAAATAGGCGATTATGATAAATCAAGGCGCTTAGTGAGCGATCATCGATTACATGGGATTAATCGGCCGCTGGACCGATTTTTACAAGAGAAAAACATCACTTCATTAGAAAGCCAAAAGGATATTACAGAAGTTGGTGGGAAGCCGAGACACTAGTTGGGCTCCCACTCCTTTCTGAATACAAAACTTAGTCCGTGAAAAATAAAAGCACCACTCTTGGCATTATTTGAGTGGCTAACAAGAATGGTCTTGATACGAAAGTGTATCCATAGCTCCGTGTCAAGCTCCCAAATGTTGAAAAAGCAAATGGTATGAATGGTTGGTTCTAGCGGTCAAGCTTAATCACACAAGCTAGCCACTTGTGAATGGCTAACCGTAATAAACTTAAACCGCCGAAACCAATACAATGAAGATCGGAGAATATAATGAATTCGGTCGTTAAGTCCCACGGAGACTCAATGGTGTATAAACACTTTCAGATGATAGAATGATCACTAAGGATAGTGATCAGTAAAGGTTTTGATGAATTATTACACTCTTGATTGATTGGAATGGAATGGATACGAATTGGAAAGCACAACAATCGGATAAAAGAAACTAAAACACGACGCTTAAAAACTACGTAAGCGCACCAAATAAAAGTGAAATCTAAAAATAAAAGACCTAAAAATATGAAAATGACATTTTGGAATCCTTAAAATAAAAGAAAATTATTAGAAAAGAAAATTATTTTTAAAACTATTTATTTAATTATTATTAATTAAAAACTATTTTAAACTATTTATAAATAACCTAAAATAGAAGAAAATACAAAATAATGCTAGAAAAATAAAATTATGATTCAGAAAAATCTAAAATATTATAAAACTTATTTTAAAACTAAAAATATATTTTTACACTTTTATATATTTATTACTAATTAATTACTATTTAAAATACACTTAAATACTAGAAAATATAAAATAAACCTGGAAAATGAAATTTTAACTTAGAAAAATCTAAAATATGATAAAACTAATTTTAAAACTGAAAAGATATTTTTTTGTGCTTTTTAATTATTTATTAATAATTGTTTAATACTTTTAACTATTTAAAATTATAATAAATACTAAACAGATTAGGAAAATTATGAAACTTTTTCTAAAAATAACTTAAGGTGACAGAAAACTAAGAAAAATATAAAAACTAGATTTGCTTATTAATAAGATGAAAAGAAAAATCAAAAAGCTAAAAACTATTAAATAAACGCTATCACTATTTTTAAATTGATGTTTTTCTGGTTTTTCTTTTTGAAAACTACTTAACTACTGAAAATATGAAACTTTAATAAACACAAAAATTTTACAAATAAAAAATAAGCTATTTGAGAGAGCTTATGAGCAAACAGATTTGCTTATGAGCTTATTTTGGAGAAATAAGCTCAAACAAACTCACAAGCTAAAACCAAAGATATAATAAGAAGCAAATAAGCTAAAGTAACTCAAATGAAACTAGAAAGAACAATTACAAACACTGATAAGCTAGAATAAGCGAGATAAGCACTTAGCTTAAACGAAAAAATGAATGAGAAATGGGACAAGGTTGAGGCTTATTGCAGCCCTACCAAACAAGCTAGAAAATGAAAAACCAAGCTTGAGACCTCAAGATGGATAGGTTGGCTTTCCAAAGAACCAAGGATCACAAGCTTAGACCAACTAATAAGCTCTGTGTGAGCTTATGATTGAGCTTGTAAAACTGGTGCACATGGCACTTTTTCAGAACAGGTACTCAAAAGAAATAGAAAATAAGCACTAAATAAGCTAGACAGAAGTGAACTAATATTTTTCTAATTAAGTTTAGCAACTGAACTTTAACACCCCAAAAGATTTTAAGCTAAAACTCAATATTAAACTCACACTAAAATTATCTATTTAATTCAAAACGACCAAAATGAAAATTTGACTTTTAAGAAAACTAACTAAGTTGACTTTTATGAACTTTGAATCACTACTACTATCGATTATGTTGTAATAAGCTATGATAAGATAAAAGTAAGCTAGGTTAACAAGTTTTAAGTTACTTTGATGATTTTTACTCTTTGAATCCCATCAGTTATCAAGTTAAGATGGATTAAAGAATATTTTGACTTTTAAACTTATGAGCACTAGTTTTCTTGTTTGAACTGAGTTATTAAGTGTATATGTGACACAGAACAAGTACAAACAATCAACAAAAACAAAACCTACTACAGTTTAAACAAGCAAATCCAAACACCCTATACTTAACTGTTTGGAAGATTTTCAAAGCTAAACACAGATTAAAACCATGAAACTGATGACAGACCTCATATTATCATTTATTAGGACTAATGAAGCATTAAACAACTATACTAACAACAAGAAATTAAGAAATGACAATAATGCAATTTTAACTGTCAAGATGAGATTTTTATAAACTACAATTTAAAAAGAACAAGTGACTGGTTTTAATACTCAAATATACTTAACTAAGACTAATGAACATGTAAACACAGAGATTCAAGCTAGTAAATAACTAAAACAGTGAAATGCAAAAATGAACAAAAGGCTTACAAATGGCTATCCAACTGAAATCACAGAACCAAGATCAAAATACCACTCCTATAGGCTTACCACTAAGCCACTAACCCAAGGCCATCCAAAATTCACCCTGCTCCAGCTGTGAACACCATTTCCATGGGATTTTTGATTTTTCAACTAATTATTTGGTATTTTTGGTGATTTTCTCTTTTTGCTTCTAAACTGGATTTTAATGTTTCTAAAAGCTTGAATAAGCTTTATAGGAGCTTACATGTGCTATATCAGTCCATAATAACACCTAACAACAACATTTGAATCATATGAGATTTTTGAACATGAAATTGCATAAACCGAAATTGATACTTGAATCTGAAATTTATTATTGAAAAGGGTTTAAGGTACACCGAGAATGATTAAAACAAGTGCTTGAAAGCTAATTTTACACTAGAAAGCTTAAAATGATACAAACGACTAAGAAAATAAAAATTACACTAGATAGCTTAATACAATGCTTCTCTTCCTTCTTTTATAGACTTTTTGGACTCCTTGATGACCTCTGGAATGTATCCCACCTCATCGGAGCCATTGGATTGGCTAAAATCATCGAACCATACAAGTGTAGTTTTGGCGCCAAAATTCTTTCGAGCAGGTTTTTGATATTAATGGCTTTTGGAAGATGTGGAGGTGGAGGGGGACAAGGTAAGGTGAGGGGATGGATATGAGCAAGTGGAATGTTGAAAAAGATGAAATACCAGCTACGGTTTGGGTTTGACTTGTGGAGAGGAGGGTGAGCATTGAGCGGCAGATACTAGCCGTTTGACTTTGTTGACCGAGTGGTTTTAATAATACGAGGGGTTCACAATTGGGTATGGACTGGGTCAAAATGTATATGGACTAGCTCATGGTCAAGATCCAAGGGTGTGTGGGCTAAGGATGGGTTTGGGGGCTAGTTAGGATTGGGCTTTGATATTAGAAGAGTGTCCGTTTGGTTAAGTAGTATACAAGGACTAGTTTTGCAATTTATCCAAACTTCAAGGATGAAACCGACACTTTTCCAAAGATATCAAAAGGACCAAACTTGACAAACTTTAATAGTACAAGGACCCTTTTGCATAAAGTTCCATTTAAAATATCCAAGGACCAATTTTGACATTTTCAAAGCTTAGGGACCTCTTACGCCATTTGACCAAAGAATCATTCAAGGACCATTTTAACAACTTAGAATATTTCGTGGACCTTGAATGACAAAACTTCACATTTTGGATTCAGGGACTAGATTTGACAACTTTTAAAACTTGGGGACTAAAGCGCCAATTTTGCAAACTTGAATCATTTTCATCCGATTTTGATATTTTTGCATTTAAAACACATAAAACACTTGTTTGTGATATTTTCATCATTTGATGCATTTTGAGTGTTTTCGAGATGATTTTGCGATCTAGATAGTACAAAATGATGAGTATTTAGACACTCATCAATCCCCACACTAAGATATTGCTAGTCCCTAGCAATGATTTAGATCTTTAATGGATTTTAAAACTCTTTACCAAAAGCCATCACTTCGGAGTAGCCAATTGTTTCAGTTCAAGTAAGAACCTTGGTACAATGATAACCAAATGATTTTGAGCAAATCATAAGTCGTAATGATTTGATTTGTCTTTACCGGCCGTTTGCTCTGGACTAGCCAACTCTTAGATAAATTATCGATTATTATCTTTGGTGAGCTGATTACCAATTATGGTTTTTCCATCGCCTTTACCACAAGCCATAAACTTGCGGGCTAGCCAACTCTTCACTTTTTAGGATATGGTGAGTTGAATACCATACAATTTTGGGCAAATTGCAAGCCATAAACGGATTTGAGAAATCTTTACCAAGAGCCGTTTGCTCTGGATTAGCCATACCTTTTGTTTTTAGACATGGCGGACTGATTACCATATCTTTGAGTAAGTGAAAAACACTTACTCCAAAAAAAATTTTGGCCAAAACGGGATTGGGTGGATAATACATGATAAAATTCGTGAGAATTCCCCCACACTTAGAAATGAATATTGCCTCAATATTCAAAGTACCGCCAGTTATGCCAAAACATAGAATATAAAAGGGAAATACTACGGCCACTATTTGATTTTTTTTTTTTTTTTTTTTTTTTTTTTTTTAATAGCGGAGGCAACTCCCCACACTAGGGTGGTAGAACGGAGAAAGAAGATGAAATATGGGTGAAAACCCATATGGTGTGTGCTACTGTTTTTGATTACCGAGTCGCTAGCTTGACTCGATCCCCGCATTCGTTGGTTCATGGGAAAGTAATGTGGAAAACCAATCTCAATCGGACTTTCGCTCACGTGTTAATAAACACATGAACATCGAAAGTTCCACTCGACGAGATACAACCGGTATTGTAAATAGTAGAAACTATAAAGAATTATACCGGGTCAAAGATGGTGTCCTCATTCCCGAAAGAGAAAAGGGAAAGAGCAACCACACCATTTGTGAAGAATGGAATAAATATGTTCATTACAATGCATGACCATTCCTCATTAGAAAGAAGCAAATCACCATTTTGACACTTTTAAGCTTAAATTTGAAGCTTGTATGGTGATTGTCAAAGGAATTTCCGGAGGGAGGTTTGGGGACGATTCTTCGCTTAATAAACTTTCAAGAAAAGGATGTCCCCTTCGGATCCAAGTAATTATCATCAACTCGCTTGAATTGACTCATCACTTAGAAAGGCATTGACTTCATTCCAAAAGTTATCATCTTCCTCATCAGGTGTGAGAGAAGGAGTGGAAAATTCGGAAACAATTGGATCTGGAGATGAAATGGATGATAGATCTTTTGAAGAGAGTTCAGTTTCATCCACAGAGTTAACAAACTCAATACGATAAACCGGTTCCGAGGTGGGACAAGTGGTGTGCTCTTAGAGCTAGAAATTTCCACCACTTCCGATAAAGTCTCCGATTCTAGATCATCATCATCAAGAATACTCATGACTCCTTGGTACAACTTTCAAACCATTTGTTTGAACCGGGGTTGATTTTTAGAGCTTTTAGCTCAAGACGTTTTGGTGACTCCTCTTAACCGTGAATTAGAGAGTGTTGCATCGATTCTTTTAAATTTTTGATCGATTGTGGCAACACTATGTTTGTTCGAGGTTTGGAGTTCGTTGATATTAAACGTGAGTTCTTCGTTATCAACCCGTATAGTCAACTGCTCAAAAATACATCAATCGAGCACGGCTCGTTCTTAAGAAAGCTCTCCCTAAGATGAGGGAACTCTAGGATCGCATCAAAGTCTACTACAACAAAGTCACGGAAAGTGAAACTTCCCCTTTTACCACGACATCCTCTCGCTATTCCAAGTGGACGAGTTATTATGCGATCCGCTAGCTCGAGAGTCATACAAGTAGGAGTAAGTTCGGGGAGAAAGTTTCTTCCATACCGAGAGTGGCATAAGGTTAATGCTAGCGCCAAGATCGGCCGGGCGGAGCATTGAACCATCCCCAAGAAATCACACGGAGTAAAACACGCCGGGGTCTTCAAGCTTTTAGGAAGCTTCTTGAGAAGGACATTGAGCATTGCTCATTGAGAGGGTTTTAGCCATTTCGGATAACTTATCTTTGTTGCTTAGTAACCCTTTAAGCGTGGATGCAAATTTGGGCATTAGAACGAGAGCATCAACGAAGCTTATATCAAAGTGCGTTCATTGAAAATTTGAATTTTTTTTCCATTTGCTCTTTGTTTTGTCTTTGAGCTTCTCATCATGCATTCTTGATGGGTAAGGAAGTTGACTAGACTTTTGAGCCGGGATGGAAATCATTTGTGGCTCGAATTTGTCTTGAACTTGGGTTCCGGACTTAAAGCTTGGACTACAGAAGGTGGGACGTGTCTTGATACCATGGGCTTGAATAATGCACCTTGTCCGTTGTATCCTTGGTAACTTGACTCATTGCTCTAGGTGGAGGAGGCATTGGAGTGAAAGGTCCATTGTGTGTCTTAGGTTCACTTTCCACTACCTTCGGAGAGAAGAAGAAGAGGTAGTAGGAATAGCGGGTCCATTGTATGAAACACCACTTCGGTTGTGATCGCCTTTGCATCGCCTCGGGTTAGCGATCGTGTTGCTCGGAAGTTTTCCCGAGCCGAGGGTTGATCATTTAAAGACTTCTTAAGATCGATCCGACCGACCAACAACCTGTTCATTTCATCTTGGGATTTCATGAATTGCTTCAACAACTCATCGATGATGGTCCAGTTGGAACAATGGCGGGAGGTGGATTAGGAAAATTCGGCCTCTAATGTTAGGAATAGGGCCTTGATTTTGAAAATTTCCTTGATTAGGATTCATATTCCCATGAAATTGATTCCCTCGATTGAAATTGTTTTGATTAAGGTTCCTTGATGTTGGAAACCTTGATTTGGTCCAGATAGTAATTACCTTGGTTTTGATAACCTTGGTTCATTCTCGGTTGGTTCGATTCGGTTTTGCATGTTATGATTCGGTTAAAACCGGGTGGTGCCCGATTAGTGTTAGCACGGTAGTGTGGTTCATTTTGAGGACGGTATTGATTACCTCCCGATGTGAAGCACCGGCTAGAGCATTGGCTTCAAATGGACTACCATCGGTGGCGGTACAATTGTAGTATGCATGAGGACCACCACAAGTAACACAACTCTCGACGTTCTTCACTTCACCATGTGTTGGTGTCGAGTGAAGGTCACTTTCTTCCGTTAGCAAGAACCAAAGCTCGAACAATATATGTGAGTTTGTCAATCTTAGCATCGGTGCTAGATGTACTCACGTGGAGATGAGGAAGAAGGTCCGACATGAGACCGATATGTCTTTGCTCGGAAAGGACGGACACGAGACTTGTTCTCAATGATTTGCAAGGCCTCTTTGGTGGTCTTGCTCAGAAATTACCTCCCACGGAGGCATTCAAAGAATCTTGATTAGTGCGGTTCGGACCATTGTAGAAAGTATCCATTTGCATTAACTCGGTAAAACCATGATGCGGACACTTGCGAAGCAATTCTTTGTAACGATCTCATGCCTCCCCAAATGATTCATCAAATCTCGAGAAAATTTCATTATCTCATTCTTAAGACTTGTGGTTCGGGATGGAGGATAGAACTCGTTAACGAACTTGGTGACTAGATCCTCCCATGTCTCAATAACGAGGGGTTGTTTCTCAAGCCAATTCGGGCTTGTCCTCTAGAGAAAATGGGAGCGGAAGAAGCTTGATAGCTTCATGTGGGACATTCTTGTACTTGATGGTAGATGCAATTTTGTTAAACCATCGAATGTGCATGAGGATCATCCCGCTCAAAACCATAGAATTGGCTTTGGGTTACTAGATTAAGCAACCCGGTTTTGAGCTCAAAAGTATCGACCACGATGGTGGGACAACAATAGCATCTCCGTAACCCTCGATGGGTGCTTGAGAAGCTCATTCATGGGCTTATCTTCTCCCATTCTGACGGTGGTGGTGGGGTAGGCGCCTCGATCGCGGTGAAGGAGCGAACGTCCTCACGCTCACGAGGAATGTTTCCAAGCTCGAAAGTGGACTTGTAGGCGGAAGAGCAGTGCGCATGCACTAAGTATAAAAATCAATTTTCAAAACAAATGCGAGGCAAAGCGACAAGTGAACTTAACCAATAATCACAAATGAAATGGCTTTTTGAAAAAGGTACACCAAATCCCGCAATGGCCTAAAATTTGGTTGGTTCCGAACGGTCAAGCTTAATCACACAAGCTAGCCACTTGTGAATGGCTAACCGTAATAAACTTAAAGCGCTCGAAACCAATACAATGAAGATCGAGAATATAATGAATTCCGGTCGTTAAGTCCCACGGAGACTCAATGGTGTATAAACACTTTCAGATGATAGAATGATCACTAAGGATAGTGATCGAGAAGGTTTTGATGAATTATTACACTCTTGATTGATTGGAATGGAATGGATACGTAATTGGAAAGCACAACAATCGATAAAAGAAACTAAAACACGTCGTTTAAAACTACGAAACGTACTCAAATAAAAAGTGAAATCTAAAAATAAAAGACCTAAAAATATGAAATGACATTTTGGAATCCTAAAATAAAAGAAAATTATTAGAAAAAGAAAATTATTTTAAAACTATTTATTTAATTATTATTAATTAAAAACTATTTTAAACTATTTATAAATAACCTAAAATAGAAGAAAATACAAAATAATGCTAGAAAAATAAAATTATTATTCAGAAAAATCTAAAATATTATAAAACTTATTTTAAAACTAAAAATATATTTTTACACTTTTATATATTTATTACTAATTAATTACTATTTAAAATACACTTAAATACTAGAAAATATAAAATAAACCTGGAAAATGAAATTTTAACTTAGAAAAATCTAAAATATGATAAAACTAATTTTAAAACTGAAAAGATATTTTTTGTGCTTTTAATTATTTATTACTAATTGTTTAATACTTTTAACTATTTAAAATTATAATAAATACTAAACAGATTAGGAAAATTATGAAACTTTTTCTAAAAATAACTTAAGGTGACAGAAAACTAAGAAAAATATAAAACTAGATTTGCTTATTAATAAGATGAAAAGAAAATCAAAAGCTAAAACTATTAAATAAACACTATCACTATTTTTAAATTGATGTTTTCCGGTTTTTCTTTTGAAAACTACTTAACTACTGAAAATATGAAACTTTAATAAACACAAAATTTTACAAATAAAAATAAGCTATTTGAGAGAGCTTATGAGCAAACAGTTGCTTATGAGCTTATTTTGGAGAAATAAGCTCAAACAAACTCACAAGCTAAAACCAAAGATATAATAAGAAGCAAATAAGCTAAAGTAACTCAAATGAAACTAGAAAGAACAATTACAAACACCGATAAGCTAGAATAAGCGAGATAAGCACTTAGCTTAAACCGAAAAAATGAGCGAAATAGGACAAGGTTGAGGCTTATTGCATTTCTACCAAACAAGCTAGAAAATGAAAACCAAGCTTGAGACCTCAAGATGGCTAGGTTGGCTTTCCAAAGAACCAAGGATCACAAGCTTAGACCAACTAATAAGCTCTGTGTGAGCTTATGATTGAGCTTGTAAACTGGTGCATGTGGCATTTTTCGAGCAGTACTCAAAAGAAATAGAAAATAAGCACTAAATAAGCTAGGCAGTGAACTAATATTTTCTAATTAAGTTTAGCAACTGAACTTTAACACCCCAAAAGATTTTAAGCTAAAACTCAATATTAAACTCACACTAAAATTATCTATTTAATTCAAAAACGACCAAAATGAAAATTTGACTTTTTAAGAAAACTAACTAAGTTGACTTTTATGAACTTTGAATCACTACTACTTACTGATTATGTTGTAATAAGCTATGATAAGATAAAAGTAAGCTAGGTTAACAAGTTTTAAGTTACTTTGATGATTTTTACTCTTTGAATCCCATCAGTTATCAAGTTAAGATGGATTAAAGAATATTTTGACTTTTAAACTTATGAGCACTAGTTTTCTTGTTTGAACTGAGTTATTAAGTGTATATGTGACACGTAACAAGTACAAACAATCAACAAAAACAAAACCTACTACAGTTTAAACAAGCAAATCCAAACACCCTATACTTAACTGCTTGGAAGATTTTCAAAGCTAAACACGATTAAAACCATGAAAGCGATGCGGACCTCATATTATCATTTATTAGGACTAATGAAGCATTAAACAACTATACTAACAACAAGAAATTAAGAAATGACAATAATGCAATTTTAACTGTCAAGATGAGATTTTTATAAACTACAATTTAAAAAGAACAAGTGATGGTTTTAATACTCAAATATACTTAGCTAAGACTAATGAACATGAAAACACGAGATTCAAGCTAGTAAATAACTAAAACAGTGAAATGCAAAAATGAACAAAAGGCTTACAAATGGCTATCCAACTAAAATCACAGAACCAAGATCAAAATACCACTCCTATAGGCTTACCACTAAGCCACTAACCCAAGGCCATCCAAAATTCACCCCGCCCTCCACCGTGAACACCATTTCCATGGGATTTTTGATTTTTCAACTAATTATTTGGTATTTTTGGTGATTTTCTTTTTGCTTCTAAACTGGATTTTAATGTTTCTAAAAGCTTGAATAAGCTTTATAGAGCTACATGTGCTATATCACTCCATAATAACACCTAACAACAACATTTGAATCATATGAGATTTTGAACATGAAATTGCATAAACCGAAATTGATACTTGAATCTCGAAATTTATTATTGAAAAGGGTTTAAGGTACATCGAGAATGATTAAACAAGACTTGAAAGCTAATTTTACACTAGAAAGCTTAAAATGATACAAACGACTAAGAAAAATAAAAATTACACTAGATAGCTTAATACAATGCTTCTTCCTTCTTTATAGACTTTTGGACTCCTTGATGACCTTCGAATGTATCCCACCTCATCCGAGCCATTGGATTGGCTAAAATCATCGAACCATACAAGTGTAGTTTTGGCGCCAAAATTCTTTCAAGGTGTTTTTGATATTAATGGCTTTTGGAAGATGTGGAGTGGAGGGGACAAGGTAAGTAGGATGGATATGAGCAAGTGGAATGTTGAAAAGATGAAATACCACCGGTTTTGGGTTTCACTTGTGGAGAGGAGGGTGAGCAGTGAAGCGGCAGATACTAGCCGCTTTTACTTTGTTGACCGAGTGGTTTTAATAATACTGAGGGGTTCACAATCGGGTACGACTGGGTCAAAATGTATATTGGACTAGCTCAGGGTCAAGATCCAAGGTGTGTGGGCTAAGGTTGGGTTTGGGCAGCAGTTGGGATTGGGCTTTGATATTAGAAGAGTGTCCGTTTGGTTAAGTAGTATACAAGGACTAGTTTTGCAATTTATCCAAACTTCAAGGATGAAATCGACACTTTTCCAAAGATATCAAAAGGACCAAACTTGACAAACTTTGATAGTACAAGGACCCTTTTTGCATAAAGTTCCATTTAAAATATCCAAGGACCAATTTTGACATTTTTCAAAGCTTAGGGACCTCTTACGCCATTTGACCAAAGAATCATTCAAGGACCATTTTAACAACTTAGAATATTTCTGGGGACCTTGAATGACAAAACTTCACATTTTTGGATTCCGTGGACTAGATTTGACAACTTTTAAAACTTGGGGACTAAAGCGCCAATTTTGCAAACTTGAATCATTTTTCATCCGATTTTGATATTTTTGCATTTAAAACACATAAAACACTTGTTTGTGATATTTTCATCATTTTGATGCATTTTTGAGTGTTTTCAGATGATTTTGCAGTCTAGATAGTACAAAAATGATGAGTATTTAGACACTCATCAATGAACTTATAACCATTTTCTTCACATGCCGACAAATATTTCTTTTTCTTCTTCTCCACTGCGTTGTGCAAGGCTACCCTGTGGGGCCCACAATCGCATCAATACCAAAAAGGGAGAAATCCGGTCACATCCAAACACGCGCCCTGCCTCGGAACCAATTGAATAATAACACGTCTGGGCCAAGCTCTTTCCCAGCCCTGCAGAGAAACCCATTGGAGCCTCTTTCCGCACCATAATCCCCACCTTAGAACATATGTCGACTGTAATATCACGCACTAGGTTATGCCTGAACTTCACTCCTATTTCACTTGAACAGTGTACTGCATGATCACCCCATTGGTCCATACGGTGCACCGTACAGCTCGGGCAAGGACTACCTTCAGCATACATAGGTATAGAAAGCCTGTAACACAGTACCGAACGGAATTGGCGGTGATTCATCCTCTGGCCCAAACCATCAATAGGTATAGTGAATAGGAAATCTTGAGCATGGGGAGCGCGGATGCTGTTGAGGATAGCCACTTGTCTTGGACTTAACAAATACTTGGAAATGAGATATTTCTCAATGACAACGAAGCAACACCTTGCCAAGGTTTTCATCATATGGGGGGCAGGAGCATCAATGGTGGCATCGAGCACATCTATGTTACAGGTAGTGTTGAAAGTATCAAGAGCGTGTTTGAAAGAAGAGCCATGAGAATGAATTTCAAGATTAACCAATATCTTGTCCTCGCGGGTCAATTGTTTGCAAACGAGAGTAGAAAGGCGCATTGAATAATATCATTCGCAGCAGTTGATGCCAAGCCCACCCATCTTGATTGGAAGAGTGGCTAATCGCCACCGCCAATCGCCAAACCCCCGCCCCGAGGCGAATAATCTTTCCATGAGGCACGAATACCCGATCAAATTGAACACGGGCCTCTTGTAGATACAAGGGGAACATGTTCTCAAAGTATAAGATAATTTCGCAACCCCGCGCAATTACGAAGGAGGAGGAGCTCACATTGGGGATCGTTAAGTTTAAGAATAGCCTCATTAAAGAGATAGTTTTAGAGACCCTTTTCATAGCCGATCCCGCAAAAGCTTGCATCTAAACCGATCGAACCACCAAGGAGTTTGACACCATTGGCCGGACGAGAGATATTTATAGGAAAACACCTCCCCTACTGGGATCCTCACCGCCGGAAGAGCTCGGTCTTGTCAACATTCAAAACAACCCCGAGGCGGACCTCCGCCTAATAATGTCAAGCGCTTTGGCAACCATGAGGTATCTCCAAAAACGGAGGATTTTATTATTATTATTATTATTATTATTATTATTATTATTATTATTATTATTATTATTATTATTATTATTATTATTATTATTATTATTATTATTATTATTATTATTATTATTATTATTATTATTATTATTATTATTATTATTATTATTATTATTATTATTATTATTATTATTATTATTATTATTATTATTATTATTATTATTATTATTGTAAAACATTACTTCATTAAAAAACCGAGAGGATTTTACAAAAATTGGCGGGAAGCCGAGACACTAGTTGAGCTCTCACTCCTTTTGGATACAAAACTTAGTCTATAAAGAATAAAAGCACCACTCTTGACATTATTCGAGTGGCTAACATCAACGGCCTTGATGCGTGAAAGTGTATCCAAAGCTTCGCACAAACTCCCCAAATGTAGAAAAGCAATGGAATAAACTTGTAAGCTTTTTCTTCACATTTGGACACATATTTCTTTTTCTTCTTCTCCACAACATTATGTAAGGCTACCCCAGTAGCCCACAAAGTTGCATCAAATACCCGAAAAGAGAGATCCCAACACATCCAAACATGCGTCCTTACCTTGGATCCAGCTTGAATAATAGCAAGTCCGGGACGTAGCTCTTTCCCATCCTCGAAAGAAACCCCATGGAGCCTTCTTTTCACCATAATCCCTACATATGTCGACAAGAATATCACGCACTGTGTTATGTCTCGAACTTCATTCCCACTTCATCGAACATTGAACCGCATGGTCTCCCATTGGTCCATACGATGCTTGCAGCTCGGACAAGGACTACCTTCGAAAACATAGGTATGGTAAGCCTATAACACAATACCGAACGGAATTGGCGATGGTTCATCATCCGCCTAACCCATCAATAGGTATGGTGAATAGGAAATCTTGTGCATGTGGGTGTGGGTACAACCGAGAATACCCACTTGCCTTGGACTTAACGAATACTTGAAACAAGATCTTCTCAATGACACCAAAGTAACACTTTGCCAAGGTTTTCATCATATGGGGGCGGGGCGTTAGAGGTGATCGAGAATGTCCGTGTTACAAGCTAATCGTTAAAGTATCGAGAGCATGCCGCAACGGCGACCATGAGAATTAATGCCCGCTTTTACCAATATCCGGTCCCGCATATCACTAGTTTGCAAACGAGGCGGCGAAAGCATCTTGGATAATGTCAATCGCCGCATGGATGCCAAGCCCACCCATCTTGATTGAGAGGGTGGCAAGCCGCCATCGCCACCATCAAACGTCGTCGATGTTGTAATAATCTTCTCCAAAGAAGCACGAACATCGGATCAAACCGGACTTGGGCCTCTCACACATAAAGGGGAACATGTCCTCAAAGCATAATATATTATTATTATTATTATTATTATTATTATTATTATTATTATTATTATTGTTATTATTATTATTATTATTATTATTATTATTATTTATAAACATCACTTTCATTAGAAACAAAACCAATGGATTACAAGAAATTAGTGGGGAGCCTCGAAACAACTGGGCTCCACACCTTTAGCAATAGAAAACTAATCCTACTAAAGATATGAGCGACCACAAGGCCCAATGTCTTGAGATATAGAGAACTTCCGGATCCGCTTAAGTAAGGTCACGCGTCGCCTCAAGTTCTCCTAAGGAGGAAAATGAGAAAGGGTGAACCCATATCCAATGTCCGTACATTTGGCTCCGATTTGATGCGCTTACGTTTGGCGCGTCAATCACCGCACGACCGGCACAAAATCCATCATACCGGTTTGTGTGGGAGACGACCCGTCAAATCGACACATACGCCCCGTCCTCCGTCCTGTGAATAGAGAAAGATATCTGGCGGCCGTAAGACTTGCTCCTTTCTCCACCCAATCCGATGTCAACCTCTTTACGAGCCGAGACCCCGATCGAGAACGGATATCATCAAAGTGTCACGCACTATGTTGTGCCGATGTTTAATACCAATAGTGCCAAGACACGATACAAGATGGTCCCGTGAATATCCCCGTGAAAACCTTGGAGCAAGTGAACACGGCATCCGAATCGAGAAGAGGGAACGCCAAGCCGATAACATAGTACACATCTCGTAAGTTTCGCATTCATAGTCTGTCCCAACCCATCTATCGGGACCACTCGAGCCATCTCAAGTATTGTAACGCCCGGCCGACAAGGGTAAAGGAATCACAAATAATGGTGTCATATCAAAGCAAACATAAATATCCAAAAGAAGTCTTAGCATAAAATATCAAATAATTCAATTCAAAATGACTTCAATACATAGGTCCCAGTGGAAAAATAAACCCAAATAAAATATCCGAAATATAAAGTCTTAAATGGCATCATAAGATCAAAGCTAAATATCTCTAAGGTAAGTCCACTCAAGACTCATCCCAAAGCAAAACTCAGCTCCAATGCTTAGATACCGCGGAAGAAAAGAAATGCGGCCGAGCTTCAAAAGCCCAGTGAGCAGATATACAAGCAAAACGAATACGAAACGAAAACGAATACGAAACAATGTGAAAGAAAGATAGTAAAATCATAATCATTTCAAAATATAAATCGAATAATAGAATAAGTTTTACATTAACTACCTCGAGCCCCACACACATATCATATCATAATCATATTCATATTCACACAATGCAACATTTGTAGGAGACCTACCGAGTTATGAAGGACGTGCATGCACGCAAAGATCAATCATCGATAACATATAGTATATAACATATAACACATAACGAATATAATGATCTAGGATGCACCCATACGCCCCACAAACATATATTGGTAATATAATATAACTTGAGCTCATAATGAGATAGCGAGATAAGGGACGTGGCGAACTTCACTCTCATCGCCCTAGAGTCATGTCAAGTGCATCATCGACACGGACATGGAACCCCATGACTAGTTAATATTTTGGCTCGGTGTCAAACTATCTTAGGTCAAATCGAATGTCATAACCGATACAGATCATACTTTTTCAAAGATTTAATCATGTTTCAATATCAAAGTTTTCATATCATATAGTTCAAAATCAAATGTTTTATAATCCAAAATCAAAGTTCGATAAGCAATAGCTCAAACAAACAAAATAGGGTTCATAGCAAAGGCTTAGGAAATCCTAATATAAAAGCTAACGAAAAGAAAACGTTATAATGAACCTTCTTGAAAAGGTCGAATATATCATACCTTATTCCAAAGCAAATGATCGAAAAGTAGAAACACGAAAAGCAAAGGATTACTCCTTCTTCACGTAACCTATACACATTAACGGTCGTACATGTTATTTATGATTCCATAATCGTCGAAATAATCTTTTAATATTTGGTGTTTATACTCAATGTATTCGATGATCTTAATACTTTAGGGTTTTAGGATTAAATGAGACTTAAGTGTTTTATAAACAATATCGTAGATTAAGGTTCATTATGTCATTTATTAAAGTTTAGGGTTAAATGTGAAAATAGTTTAAAAGTCATAACTCACACATGAAATAACGAATTAACACTCTTAGCTTCAAACCCTAATCGACTCTCATTATGTTCTAGGTTTTCTTATTCTTTTAAGATCATATTAATGTGCATTTAATTTATATGTTACGTCATTAAATGACTCATTACTCTTGTTATTTACTCAACACGTTCATGTCTTAATCATATGTTACTCATATATATGTTATCGTCAACCTTTATATTCATGCACGCTACACATTAAACTAGGGTTTAGGTTCACATGATCTTACTTATTAAATACACTTTCAAAACTCTTATATGGTTCGGTTCTATATATAGCTCGACTTAACCATGATCCGATTCAATAATACTTATTACGTAACAAGCTCTTAATAATTATAAGGTTCAAATCGTTATGGTTTGTCTTTGTTTGGTTCTCACGGCTCGGTCACAAAAAAAAAGAAAACACAAAACTCGACTAAACGAAACAAGTTACAATATATTAACGCAAGGTGTAACGAAAGAAGACTAATAAACATTGTTATACCTTAGCTTGTTGAAAACAAAAGTCTCGACACCACAAGTGTAGGGTTCGGTGAATGGAAGAAAAAGAAAGAGAGGCAACAAAACTAGGGTTTCAATTTCTTGTAAATGTATTATATTTATAGGTGGTATCATTTTTAGTTTAGGGCTTTTGAGGAGGGGGCTTGGGTTTCGGCTTGGCCCAACCGAACACAAAACAAACACACGCCCTTATGGCTTCTTGGACTCTCGGCTTGGCAAAAGAAAACGAGCCCATCGGATCAAAATCAAACAAATGGCGAGGCCCAAACTTTTACGCGAGACGTTTAAATCTTTCGTCGTACCAAAATCGATCACGTACACACATTAGTTAAGTTTTAATTACTCGTAAGTTTAGTTTTAATTTCGTTAAATGATTATAAACGTATTTTACGTATTTTATAGCTTTCGATTTTAAGGGTATTTTAGTCTTTAATCATATTTTAGATTTTCAGGTTTTACAATTCTTCCCCTCTAAAGAAAAATTTTCGTCCTCGAAAATTGAAATGAAACGAAACGAAAACGAAATGAGAACATACCAACTATTCAAAGAAATGAGGATAACTAGCTTGCATCGACTCCTCGGTTTCCCAAGTAGCCTCACGCTCCGGGTGATTTTTCCAAAGAATCTTAACGAACGGAATGACTTTATTTCTCAAGACTCTTTCTTGCCTTTCTAAAATAGCTTCCGGTTCTTCAGATAAAGACATATCGGATTGAATTTGATCAAACGGATAAGAAGCAACGTGTAACGGATGATAGTTGTATCCCTTAGGAGTGATACATGGAAAACGTCATGAACATGCGATAACCGAGGCGGAAGTGCTAATCGACACGAAACTTCTCCTATACGCTCCGAATTTCAAACGGTCCGATGAATCGAGGACCGAGCTTGCCTTGATTCCAAAACGTTTCACACCTCTAAACGGCGAAACTTTCAAAATACACGATCTCCAACCCGAAATTCTAAATCACGACGATGCTTGTCGGCATAACTTTTCGACGAGACCTAGCTTCCTTGACTTTTCTCTAGCAATGATTACTTTCTCATTAGTGATCTCAATCTTTTCCGGACCTTCAATCAAGCGCTCACCTACTTCATCCCAACAAGTAGGTGCTCTACATTCCTCCCATACGAAGTTCAAACGGTGCCGCTTAATGCTAGCATGCCAACTGTTGTTGTATGCAAACTCTACTAAACACAAATATTCATCCCAACCGCCATCCATTCCAAAGCACAAGCCCTTAGCATGTCCTCTAAGGTCCGAATAGTCCTCTCTCGACCGACCATATGTTTGAGGATGAAATGCCGTACTAAAATTAAGTCGAGTACCCCAATCTTTTGCAAACCTTTCCAAACGAGAAGTAAAACGCGGATCTCTGTCGGACACAATAGATGCCGGAGTACCATGAAGTCTAACGATCTCTTCTTGAAAAATTTCCGCCAATTTACCAATACCATAATCCTTTCGATTGGTAAGAAATGAGCGATTTGGTTAGTCGATCAACAACTACCCAAATCGCATCATGCTTCTTCCGAGTAAGAGGTAGTCCACCACAAAATCCATAGATATCTTATCCCACTTCCATGTTGGAATATCCAATGGTCAGAATAATCCACTAGCCCTTTGATGTTCAATCTTAACTCACGACAAATCATACATTTCGACACAAACGCCGCCACATCTTGCTTCATGCCATTCCACCAAAAGTATCGCTTCAAATCCCTATACATCTTGGTAGAACCGGATGGATAGTGAAAGGAGAACTATGAGCTTCACCATAACTTTCTCACGAAGCACCAACATTGGGAACACAAAGCCTATCTCCATACCATACAATACCGTCATTATCAACCTTAAACTCCGTCTCGCTACCTTCTTCAAGATTTTGTGCCACGGCCCACAACTCACCATCATCTTTCCGAGCTTCTTTAATTTGCGATAAGGTTCGACTTCACCTTCATACTAGCCCGGTGTCCATCAAAACCTCGACGCATAGCTCAACATCCAAACTCTCTAAGTCACGAAAAATCCTAGGTTCAATCTCGATACTTGCAAGAATGTCGATTTCCGCTAAGTCGTCAAGAACTACATTAGCCTTACGGATGGTCTTGAATGTTGGTGTCATAATCCTTAAGAAGTTCTAACCATCTTCTTTGTCTCATGTTAAGTTCCTTCCGAGTGAAAATATACTTGAGACTCTTATGATCGATGAATATATCACACGCTCTCCATACAAGTAATGTCTCCAGATCTTCAACGCGAACACCACTGCAGCCTAACTCAAGGTCATGAGTTGGGTAATTCTCTTCATAAGGTTTTAGCTATCTCAAGCATAAGCTATTACCTTTCCATGTTGCATCAAAACACATCCTAATCCTTTCTTAGATGCATCATCAGAATTTGAAATCCTCCGAACCGGATGGAAGAGTCAAAATAGGAGCGGACACCAATCTCCATTTCAACTCTTCAAAACTCTTCTCTCGTTTGTCCGTCCATACAAACTTTTCACCTTTTCTCATCGGTTGGGTTAGGGGTAGAGCTAGCGAGAGAAACCTTCAACAAAACGTCGGTAGTAACCAAGAAGTCCTAGAAAACTCGACCTCGATCATCGTCGTAGGTCTTGGCCATTTAGTGATAGCCTCAACCTTAGACGGATCCATGGTGATACCATCGCAGATACAATATGACCAAGGAAAGCGACTTGTCTTAACCAAAACTCGCACCCGAAAATTTGGCGACAACTTCTTCTTCCTCAAAATCTCCAAAACTATCCGGAGATGTTCTTCATGCTCTTCTTCGGACTTGGAGTAAACTAAAATGTCGTCGATGAAAACGATAACGAACTTATCGAGGAACTCATGTAAAACACGATTCATTAGGTCCATAAACACAAAGAGCGCATTTGTTAAACCAAAAGGCATAACGAGGAATTCATAATGACCATATCCGCACGAAACGCGGTCTTAGGAACATCTTGCTCCTTCACACGTGGTGATGATAACCGATCTCGGATCAATCTTCGAAAAGAACTTAGCTCCTTGCGTTGATCAAACAAATCATCAATACGCGGCAGAGGATAACGGTTACGAATGGTAATACGATTGAGTTCACGGTAGTCGATACATAGACGCATGCTTCCATCCTTCTTCTTTACAAATAAAACAGTGCACCCCATGGAGAAACTCGGGTCGAATAAATCCATTTTCTATCATCTCTTGCAATTGCTCCTTCAACTCCTTCAGTTCTCTGGTGCCATGCGACACGGAGCCTTCAAATCGGTTCAAGACTGTGAATTAACTCAATGCTAAACTCAACTTCTAGGCGGGGAAGACCAGGAGTTCATCGGGAAAACGTCGGTGAATTCGCAAACAATGAAAGATTTTCAATGTTAGGACTCTCCGAAGATGTGTCCTTAATAGATGCTAGAAAACCTTGGCACCCATGAGCAATCATGGTCCGTGCCTTCATAGCGGAAATGAGCTTAATGATTTGAGAGGTTGAGAACCATGATAAACGCATCGGGATGTTTACGTCTCCAAAGATCACCGTTCTAGCATAGCGGTCAATTGAAGCTCTATGATAAGCCAACCAATCCATGCCTAGAATGATATCAAAGTCGACCATATCGAGAGGATACAGATTTGCAAAGTTAATACGATCATCAAAACGAAGAGGACACTTAACGATTTATGATCAATGATTATGTGGTTTTTCATAGGCGAGAAATCGATAAGTGATTTGTTAATGGTTTGGGCTTCATATTAAGTTTCTTAGCAAATGTGATGATATAATGGAGTGTGTGGCCCCGTATCAAATAAAACAAAGATAGAATAATCATCAATGAAAAGAGTGCCCGTAATGGTACACAAGTGCGCCCTACCGATTCCGAGTAGTAGCATAAACACGTCCAAGAGTAGTTGGCGGCTTGATGTAGTTTCCGTGAATTACCGGTTCTTCTTAGGGCAATCCTTGATCTTGTGAGCAGAGAACCACAAGAGAAACATCCACCGCTGGCCTTGAAACACTTGTCCGGATGAGCCTTTCCACAAGTAGTACAGATAGGTGGGGAGGCAAAACTTGATCGTCCTTGTCGACCGTAAGATCTCAAGCACGACCGATTTGATCCTCGAGTGATCGATCCTTGTTGTAACTCGGTTATTGTTACCTTGGTTTCGACGATCATTTCCATTCCTACCAAGATTTCTATTATCTTGACTCCGCCTGTGGCGCCAGAGTCAACATTCCTTCCGACCGCCCACCGATCATAACTCCTATCCACTTGACCTCTCGAATCATAACTCCTACCGTAATTTCCCTTATAATCATTGCCTTGAGTCCTACCTTGAATCCGATCACCATCGCGATTACGCTTGTTGGAACCCGAAACCTCATGAAAGATCTCAATGTTACGAGTTGCGTCATTACAGGCGACACATTCTCATACTCAATATTAAGCGGTCGGTCCAACACCCACTTCTTCATCCCCACTTGAAGTGCTTAGCTTGACGCCTACCATCTCCAAGAATCGTTCCCACAAAACTTACCACCTCATAAACCTACTCATGTACTCATTGGAATTCTCATGATCAAGTCGGTAGATTGCCCGATAATCCTCTCATACCTTTCTTCGTCAAAGATCGTGGAAGTAACGGTTATAGAAGATAGTCCGAAACTCACCAGTACAAGTAACAAAGCAAAAGCATCTCCTCCTCTTGCTTGTTTGAGTGCCTTCCACCAATTTAAAGCATCACCTTCCAATTTAAAGGCACCAAACGAGTCTTAAACTCGTCTCCACAACCCAAGACCTCAAACGACTTCTCAATATGAGTGATCCGGTCCTCAAGCCTCGGTGGGAGTAGCAAAGTGCTAAACGAAAGAGGCTTGAGCTTATCAAACTCTCGAGCCAAGTGTGAATGCCGACGGGTTGATTTCCTCCACCACCACCCAAGCACCACCGACACGAATGTTGTTGATCAATTGCTCCATCATCTCGTGTAGTAAGACCGGGGAAAAGAGTGTTGAGAGCATTAGCAATCGCAAGATCAATGTTAGTGGCATCATCGCTCCATCTACGCTACTGGGTAGTACGAGTTCGAACCATCCGAACGATATTCAAACGATTAGCAAAATTAACAAATGTGAGATACGAAATGGAAGTACGCGAAGGAATCCTAAAGTATACCCAAATCCTCACAGTCATAGCCTAAGCTCTAAGGGTCTCAAAACCTAGGCTCCATATGTCATGTGTCCCGACTACAAGTCGTAAACCCGGGCTCGATGCCATAAATTGTAACGCCCGAACCGACAAGGGTAAATGAATCACAAATAATGGTGTCATATCAAAGCAAACATAAATATCCAAAAGAAGTCTTAGCATAAAATACCGAAATAATTCAATTCAAAATGACTTCAATACATAGGTCCCAATAAAAATAAACTCCAAATAAAATATCCAAATATAAAGTCTTAAATGGCATCATAAGATCAAAGCTAAATATCTTTAAGGTAAGTCCAATCAAGACTCATCCCAAAGCAAAACCAGCTCAATGCTTAGATACCGCCATGAAGAAAAGAAATGCGGCCGAGCTTCAAAAGCCCAAAGGAATGATATACAAGCAAAACGAATACGAAACGAAAAGAATACGAAACAATGTGAAAGAAAGATAGTAAAATCATAATCATTTCAAAATATAAATCGAATAATAGAATAAGTTTTATAGCTAACTACCTCGAGCCCGCATAACACATATCATATCATAATCATATTCATATTCACACAAGGCAACATTTGTAGGGAGACCTACCGGAGTTATGAAGGACGTGCATGCACGCAGATCAATCATCGATAACATATAGTATATAACATATAACACATAACAGATAATGATCTAGGATGCACCCATACGCCCCACAAACATATATTGGTAATATAATATAACTTGAGCTCATAACAGATAGCGAGATAAGGGACGTGGCGTAACTTCACTCTATCGCCCTAGAGTCATGTCAAGTGCATCATCGACACGGACATGGAACCCCATGACTAGTTAATATTTTGGCTCGGGTGTCAAACTATCTTAGGTCAAATCAGAATGTCATAACTGACACAGATCATACTTTTTTCAAAGATTTAATCATGTTTCAATATCAAAGTTTTCATATCATATAGTTCAAAATCAAATGTTTTATAATCCAAAAATCAAAGTTCAGATAAGCAATAGCTTAAACAAACAAAATAGGGTTCATAGCAAAGGCTTAGGAAAACCTAATATAAAAGCTAACGAAAAGAAAACGTTATAAGGAACCTTTACTGAAAAGGTCAGAATATCTGTACCTTATTCCAAAGCAAATGATCAAAAAGTAGAAACACAAAAAGCAAAGGATTACTCCTTCTTCACAGAACCTATACACATTAACGGTCGTACATGTTATTTATGATTCCATAATCGTCGAAATGATCTTTTAATATTTGGTGTTTATACTCAATGTATTCAGTGATCTTAATACTTTAGGGTTTTAGGATTAAATGAGACTTAAGTATTTTATAAACAATATCGTAGATTAAAGTTCATTATGTCATTTATTAAAGTTTAGGGTTAAATATGAAAATAGTTTAAAAGTCATAACTCACACATGAAATAACGAATTAACACTCTTAGCTTCAAACCCTAATCGACTCTCATTATGTTCTAGGGTTTTCTTATTCTTTTAAGATCATATTAATGTGCATTTACTTTATATGTTACGTCATTAAATGACTCATTACTCTTGTTATTTACTCAACACGTTCATGTCTTAATCATATGTTACTCATATATATGTTATACGTCAACCTTTATATTCATGCACGTTTACACATTAAACTAGGGTTTAGGTTTCACATGATCTTACTTATTAAATACACTTTCAAAACTCTTATATGGTTCGGTTCTATATATAGCTCGACTTAACCATGATCCGATTCAATAATACTTGTTACGTAACAAGCTCTTAATAATTATAAGGTTCAAATCGTTATGGTTTGTCTTTGTTTGGTTCACACGGCTCGGTCACAAAAAAAAAGAAAACACAAAACTCGACTAAACGAAACAAGTTACAATATATTAACGCAAGGTGTAACGAAAGAAGACTAATAAACATTGTTATACCTTAGCTTGTTGAAAACAAAAGTCTCGACACCACAAGTGTAGGGTTCGGCCGAATGGAAGAAAAAGAAAGAGAGAGGCAACAAAACTAGGGTTTCAATTTCTTGTAAATGTATTATATTTATAGGTGGTATCATTTTTAGTTTAGGGCTTTTGAGGAGGGGCTTGGGTTTGGCTTGGCCCAACCGAACACAAAACAAACACACGCCTTATGGCTTCTTGGACTCTCGGCTTGGCAAAAGAAAACGAGCCCATCGGATCAAAATCAAACAAATGGCGAGGCCCAAACTTTTACGCGAGACGTTTAAATCTTTCGTCGTACCAAAATCGATCACGTACACACATTAGTTAAGTTTTAATTACTCGTAAGTTTAGTTTTAATTTCGTTAAATGATTATAAACGATTTTACGTATTTTATAACTTTCGATTTCAAGGGTATTTTAGTCTTTAATCATATTTTAGATTTTCGTGTTTTACAAGTATGGTCTTCCATTTGCGATCTCCACAGGCCATCATCTAGCAGATAAGCGAAGGTGGATTCACCTCTTTGGTGACACGTCGCGAAATATAACCGCCAATTTCTTCATGAGTTGGGGGCGCAATTTCACAAGAGCTACCCAAAAGGTCGGTCTCCATTTTCTCGTTAAAACATGCGGGGCATCATCAAAGGAAGATCCAAGAGCACCAACACCGACCGCCAAGAAGTTCATCAGAGGTCGGCCGATTGCGGTCTAGAAGCAAGGAAGGCATAGTTCAAAACATCAACAAAGAAGTAAACGCCAAGCCCCCAAATTCAAAGGGAAGAGTGGCGGTCACCATTGCCAATTTCAAACCGGGCCCAGAAAGTGACAATTCGCTTCAAAGAGAGCTAAGTACTTCATCGAATGAAATCGAGCACGCTCAAAGACACTGGGGAACATGCGCGATAGAGAAATGACTTGGAAATGCCAAAGACATGCACGGAGAAGCAAAGAACTCACATTGGGGATCATTAAGCTTAGGAACAGCGTCCATAAGTTCAATGGTTTTAGAAACTCGTTTCAAAACAAGCTTACTACTAAACTCAAGATCTACACCAACAGCCCACCTAACAATTTTACGCCATGCACGGTCGGGCAATATTAGGAGGAAAACACCTTCGAGTCCGCTTCTAGGATCTTCCTTGGCCAAAAACCTCGCTTTATCGACGCTGAGGTGCAAACCATAACGAGGTCCATCTATCATAATGAGCTCCAAGGCCTTCCCAATGCATGTAGTATCTCCAATGATCGTACCATCATCTAGGTACCAAGCTTGAAAGGGAGAGAAAAGGAGTCTTTGATCTTGCGAGCCAAAGGATGTAGCACCAACGCAAAAGGAGAGGTCCAAGAGGATCACCTTGTCGCACGCCTTGGTGTGACCATAAAGTGTGTTCCCATAGTATAATCGGGGTCAATTTGGAGTAGCAAAATTCAACCCAACGTGATATGGCAGACGGTGGAGGCGAACCTCTTGTAAAACATCACTTCATTATTATTATTATTATTATTATTATTATTATTATTATTATTATTATTATTATTATTATTATTATTATTATTATTATTATTATTATTATTATTATTATTATTATTATTATTATTATTATTATTATTATTATTATTATTATTTATTATTATTATTATTATTTTTATTGTTATTATTTTTTTTATAAAACATCACTTCATTAGAAACCATAAGGATATTACAAGAAATTGGTGGGAAGTCGGACACTAGTTGGGCTCCCACACCTTCCGAATACAAAAGCTTAGTCTATGAAAGATAAAAGCCCCACTCTTGACATTATTCGAGTGGCTAACGGCAATGCCTTGATGCGTGAAAGTGTGTCCAAGGCTTCCGTGTCAAGCTCCCTAAATGTAGAAAAATCAAACGGAATGAACTTGTAGCCATTTTCTTCACATTTGGACACATATTTCTTTTCTTCTTCTCCACAAAGATTATGTAAAGCTACCCTGGAGCCCACAAATTAGCATCAATACCCGCAAAAGGAGAGATCCCAAGAACATCCAAACACACGTCCTTGCCTTGGAACCAGTTAAATAATAACAAGTCTGCACGGACGTAATTCTTTCCCTCCTCGAAAGAAACCCCATGGGGCCTCCTTTTCACCATGATCCCAACCTTGAAACATATGTCGACAAGAATATCACGCACTGTGTTATGTCTAAATTTCACCCCACTTCATCGAATAAAGGAATTGCATGGTCTCCCATGCTCTCCCATTAGTATTATTATTATTATTATTATTATTATTATTATTATTATTTTTTTTTTTTTTATTTTTTTATTATTATAAAACATCACTTTATTAAAAACTTAAAGAATTTACAAGAAATTAGTGGGAAGCCGAGAAACCAACTGGGCCCCCACTCCTCTAAGAATAGCAAAACCAATGCGATTAAAAAATGAACCGCAAGACGAGCCCCAATGTCTTGAGTTAAGGAGAAAAGTCTAATACGCTTTAGTAAGGTTACCGCCTCTTTCTCGAGTTCTTCAAAGAAGAAAAAGAAAAGGGAGGAACCCATATCCGATATCTGCAAGATTTAGCCTCATATTTGGCACGCTTACGTCGGCAACCTCACTAACCGCACGCCCAAGACAAAATCAAGCAACCCCGATTGCGCTAAAGGCGACGAACCCGTGAGATCAACACAAACATCACGCGGTTATTATTATTTATTTATTTATTTATTTATTTATTTATTTATTTATTTATTTATTCATTTATTTTTTTAAACTAGAGTCATAACATTTTCAATTATAATTAGCGCTTGATATTATTATTATTATTATTATTATTATTTTTTTTTTTTTTTTTTATAAAACCATCACTTCATTAGAAAACCAAAAGGATATTACAAAAGTTGGTGGGAAGCCGAGACACTAGTTGGGCTCCACTCCTTTCTCGAATACAAAAGCTAAGTCTATGAAAAATAAAAACACCGCTTTTGACATTATTCAATGGTCGACGGTGACACGCCTTGATGCGTGAAAGTGTATCCAAGGCTTCGCGCCAAGCTCCCAAAGTGGAAAAGCAAAGGAATGAACTTGTAACCGTTTTCCTCGCATTTAGCCACATACTCTTTTCTTCTTCTCCACAAGATTATGTAAAGCTACCCTCGGCGCCCACAAATTTGCATCAATACCCGCAAATGGAGAGATCCCGTTACATCCGGATATGCGCCCTTACCTTGGATCCAATTGAATAATAGCAGTCCGCAGGACGTAGCTCTTTCCCATCCTTTGAAAGAAACCCCAATGGAGCCTCCTTTTCACCATAATCCCTACCTTGGAGAATGATGTCGACGAGAATATCGCGCACTGTGTTATGTTCGAACTTTACACCCACTTGGAACAAAGGAATCTGCGTGGTCTCCCATTGGTCCATGCGATGCGTGTTGCGGCTTGGACAAACACGCTTCAGAGAACATAGATATGGAAAGCTCAGAACACAAAACCGAACGGAATTGGCGATGGTTCATCGTCCGCCTAACCCATCAATAGGTACAAATGAATAGGAAATCTTGTGCATGCGGGTGCGGGTACAATCGAGGATAGCCACTTGCCTTGGACTTAACAAATACTTGAAACAAGATCTTTCTCAACGACACCAAAATAACACTTTGCCAAGGTTTTCATCATATGGGGGGGGAGCGTCGAGAGGTGACAGAGAGCATGTCCATGTTACAAGCGTTGTTAAAAATGTCTAGGCATGTTGAAATGAAGGACCATGAGAATTAATACCGCTTTAACCAAAATCGGTCCGCAGGACACTAGTTTGCAAACGAGAGGCGAGAAAAGCATAATGGGTAATGTCACCAAGCAGGGGATACCAAGCCCGCCCATCTTGATTGGGAGGGTGGCGAGCCGCCATTGCCATTCCCCAAACCCCGGTCCAGATGCTATAATGATCTTCTCCAGAAGTGCGTAGCCTCCGATCAAACCGAATTTGAGCCTCTCGAGTATACAAGGAGAACAGTCCTCAAAGCATAAGATAATTTCGCAACCCCAAGCACACCACGAAGAAGGAGCTCACATTGGGGATCATTAAGTTTAAGTATAGCTTCCATGAGCGAGAAGGTTTTGGAAACCCTTTTCAACGCCAGATCCTCGACAAAACTTTCGTCAAACTAATGGACCCCCAAGAAGTTTGACACCATTGATCGGGCGAGAGATATTTCTAGGAAAACACCTTCCACCCGCTTACGGGGTCCTCCAGAGGCCAAGAAAGTTCGCCTTATCAACATTCAAAAATAACCCCGAGCGGACCATCCGTCATGATAATGTCAAGCGCCTTGGCAACCATGAGAGTATCCCCACAATAGTACCATCATCGAGGTACCAAGCCCGGAGCATAAGATCACAGGACCGATTAATAGTTTGGACAAGGGGTTTAGAGCAAGGCAAACAACAAGGGCCTAGCGGATCCCCTTATTATTATTATTATTATTATTATTATTATTATTATTTATTTATTTATTTATTTATTTATTTATTTATTTATTCATTTATTTTTTAAACTAGAGTCGTAACATTTTCAATTATAATTAGCGCTTGATATTAAGCAATAATATGTTGGCTGGTAACGACAATCATCGACCATAAAAAAATACAAAGTTAGGATTTAGCGACGGGTCCAAATATAATATTACCTAGGGTTTTGCAAGGTAAATTAGAACTAGGTGATATTACCAATCAATCACCAACGGATTTAATTACCATTGGTACGTTTCGGTCGACATATACGGATAAATAACCTAAATCAGTCATTGACAAATTGAAAATATGTACAATACATTTCAAAGTTACTCGTATGTAACGATTAAAGAGTAATGTTATATTCTTCTATAAATATTTTTAATAATAATCTTTCTAATGCGCCTTAATTTCACTATATGTATAAATTGGCCGACTTTGTAACTTAATGAAACTCATAACACTTACGATTACGAGAATTTTTTCACAATTCTAAGAAGTTAAACCATTTTTCATGATTAAAACATACGTACATGTATATATATATATATATATATATATATATATATATATATATATATATTGATGGGTTTGAAGAAGATAGATACCTCATGTTAATGTAGGCCTGGATCATTCATTCAAAGTCAGATAACGTATGCGACCGCAACAAGCATAAACTTAGAATTATAATTTACTAGGTAAAAGACTCGTGAAATTCAAGTTGATATCTTATGTATAGTAATAAGATGGCTAAACGAAACCTATAAACTTAACATACCATGTTAGATAGGGTAAATGTCGAGAAATCAAACATAAAGAGAGTCCAACAATTACCAAATAAGTTAAAATAGCATAAAATCATATATATATATATATATATATATATATATATATATATATATATATATATATATATATATATATATATATTGTAGTTTATGATTATGATACAATACCTAATTAAGGTTGAATTTCTACAAATTGTGATATTAGCAAGACCACGATAACGCCTTCATGTAGTTGGTGCTTGAAACCCCGACACCAAAGCATTTCTCGTTATGGGTTGAAGTTGATAACGCAAATACACGCGCTGCGATACATGTAAATTTTTGATTCGGGGTCAAAGGAACTTCCATGTTTCGTCGAGCTAATGAAGTTTTTCAACACCCTAGGCGGAGTGAACCTAATCGTTTGTAGTGTAGTATTAGGGTGCCACGGTATTGATATCGTTCTCTAGGGAATAGGAATGCTAGTGAGAAGTTACTACGCTAAGGTTGGGGTTGAGGAAGATTATTTTTTATCTTTTATATTTTTAAGAAAAGGAAAGGTACGAATCTCGGGTTTGGATTTGGGGTTGGTATTGCTACCGATTACTCTACTTATCTAATTATCTAATCTAAGGTGTATGTAGTCTATGTCTAATTATTGTGTGCTCGTATGATAGTTTAAAGATGTGTTTACTTAGGTTTTACTACTCCTTAATTATCTCCTATTGGTGGTTGAATTGTCACGCCCTTATTCTTAGTTGCGTTGTGTGTCTAAGGTTGTAGGGTATGCTTTCTCCCAACTCTTTGAACTTACCAAAGGGTCTCGCCTACAAAACCCACTAGGGATAATAAACTCTTACTCTAAGGCACTCTTTGGATGGTTTAGCTTACAACTACTCAAGGAGTTATATTCTAAGGTTCACAAAGATTTAATCAAGCATTAGTACACAACGAATGACCTATCGCATTACTAGATCATTAATCAACTAAGATAAGAGACAACCAATCAATATTCAATAATTAAGTTTCATATTCCTAAGCAAACACACAAGTAAATTAGCCGGACATGGAGAACATGCAAGCATACACACAAATAATCAAAGACATAATTGTATTAATGAAGTAAAACACTTATCTTGGTGTAAGATAGGGTTTGGAACCCTAAAATACTGTACAAGACAACCTTGGTTCGGTTTAGGTTTTACTCCAAAAGACTACACATCAATACCTAAAAATTCGGATTCTATATATAAGATTACACATGCGCGGCGCCACCTTATGTTTTGTGACGCCGCCGTGTCGCCGCCATTAGGGTTTCGCCTTGGCCACGTTAGACTTTGCGACGGCGCCACCTTATGCTTGTGACGCCGTCCTCTTCGCCTTTCGACGCCGCCTCGATTGCATCTAGGCCGCCCGAGTTGCGACGGCCTACTCTTTTATAACTTGACGTCGTCACTTGAAAATAGGAGTTTTGGCTTCGTCCGTCACAAAATCCTCCGACGGCGTCAGCAGATAAGTCGTGACGCGCCACCTTATGTTTTCAAGCACTTTGAGTGTCTCGATTCGACTTTGGCCATTTTCTTCAGATATTCGCGCCTTTTCGTCCAAATAAGTGCCATTCCAAGATTTTGCCTTCAAGAGACCTAAAAGTGAAAAGGAACGATATTAAGCAATAACGGATACAAAAGTGATCAAATAAGGGCTTAAACGACCCTCAAAAGGTACCTTTAAAACCTTATCAAATATCCCTACACTTGGTATTTGCTTGTCCTCAAGCAAATGTGCTTTTAGCCAATTAATTTATAAGTTGGGGTCATGAAGCATTGGTTTAAAACAGTCCACAACACATATAAGCCCCATAAAAGTCATAACAAGCACGGAAATTACATACTAGCACCTCACATGGGGTGTTTGGATACTCACATCTCTCTCGGGTGTATATGAAATATAACAAATTGGAAATGGAAGATAAACACTCATTAACCGGTCCTAGTACATAGATTACCATAGGCTTGAGAATAGATCAAACCTCCATCGCTTTGGCGTAAGCACCTAGGAAAGACTATCAAAGAGGTCTTTAAAGGGTTGTAACGTTAGGCTTACGGTAGGGAAACAAAGGGTTTGGTGGGATAGGCTATTTAGTGGTGGCAAGTCAAAAATCTCTATGTTAAATGCATACGAAGAATGGCGTTGCTAAGCCAAGACTCGACACTCTAGACTCTAGCTAACTGAAATAAACAAACATAAATTTAAAGGATAGATGTAGGATGGTAGCCCGTTTTTTTTTTTTTTTTTTTTTTTTTTTTTTTTCATACACTTTTACTCTACCATCCTCTACGGTAACATCAAAATGATAGGGATTTATAGGCACATCCCTACACTTGAGTTTTTATTACTCTAACACTAATTTGACCCGAATTGAAAAGATCAAAACACTTGGGGTACATTATTACGCAAACAAAGGGAATTTGAATTTAACGCTCCCTTCCGTCATTTCATAAACTTTAACTTTTCCCATGAATCCCAATCGTCCCAAAATCAGATACAAAGGATATGACTCGACTTAGCAACTCATGCAAGCAACCGATAATTGAACTAAGGGTTTAGGGTGATAACAATAATGCACTAAAAGTGAGTGCATACAGGTAGGCTAAGGCGATTTGGGTGTATATTCGGGGTGGGGTGTAAACAATGCTCTTCATTGATATTCGAAAACCGAAACATCACGAGAACCGCGAAAAGGATAGGCTCGAGGGGTTAACTAGGGTATCGTGTACTAAAGATGAGTACAACGCAAAGGGTGTGGGGAATTACTCAACCGAGGTGGAAGAAGTAATTATATTACGGGTATCAAACAAGGGTTATCCTAATGCCTCTTATCATTTAGTTATTCCTAACTACACAAGTGTAGTCTTACTAGCGATCTCGAATGCATCACAAAACAAGTTCTAGAATCTAATATACTACCGGTTCACACTCTAAGCATTAAAGATGAATGCTTTAATTCCTACTAATCTAAGGGCGATCCTCACATTTTGGGTGGAATTTAGGTGGTAAAGGGTTTTGTGCTAGTCATGCAACTTCCTATCCGTGAGACGCTTTTGTTAAGACTAATGGCCCACTCCTATATGTCATGAAAAATTTAAATTTGGTGCCAAAATTACCCTAACCGACATTTTCTCATGGTTTATTACACAAATACAATTGGACAAAGCAAATATTCAAGGATAAGCATAGTTTCAAAGTTCCCGCTTTATTTTTCCTCCCTACACTTAAACCGAACATTGTCCCCAATGTTCCCGAAAGTATCAAAGTTATGATAATGGAAGGTAATTAAAACGAAAGAAACTAGTACTCCCCGATTAGCTCGGTAGGATCCGTGTGTGAAGTAGTGGTTAAATCCTTTCCAAGAAGAATTTATGCGTGAAAAGCTCCTTCCAATCTTATGTAACTTCTTCTTGATAAATTAAACCCGCACACTTGAAGAAAACAAACGAAACCTTCGTAAAATCGGCGGTAATAATATATATAAGACTCGATTTAAACTAGGATATAATGCTTGTGGAATGGATGTTTACAAAATTTCGGAAAATTAAGACCGAAAATTCCAAAATTTATAAGTAGCTCGTAAAACGAGAAAAAGTAACTGTTGTTTTACTCCTTCCCGACGCCGCCAGTTGCGATCTCGACGCCGTCAAAGTTATCCCGACAAAACCGGTCTGCGATTTTCTCGAAAAAATTCGGAAAATTTACATCTTTAGAATGGAAAATTTCGCAAAACATCCATTATGACTCGATACAAGCATTTGACTCGAACAAACACACATATATATCTTTTAGTTAATTGTTATTCTCATGTTTACGTTTCTTTTGAAAACGTGTGTAATCCTCCCTACACTTATCCCTTATGTAAAATACCTTTATATGCAATTAAGACGAGGTTAAAAACAAAATAAAGCATTTTTTAAATTTAAACATGAGAATAAACAATCAATAAAAGACATATGACACTAACAAGCAAACAATTAAGCATGGGTTGCCTCCACAAGCGCTTTTCTTTATTTAAGAGTCTTGTAGCTAGACTCGTAGTCGTGCTCCTACGTTGCCTCACAAGACGCCACGTGCTCATACTTAAGCCATTCCAACGCTCTTTCATTCTTTTGTAATCATCTCCTAATTCAAGGCATTTTTGTAATACCGCTTAGTTTTCTCATATGGGTACCTAAGCCCACTTTGCTTATCCCTTTCACTAAGCAATGGAATAGGGTCATTCTATTACAAGCCTCAATGTCCTTATGTTTAAACCTAGGATGAGCGAGTGGCATTTGGTAGATAAAATCTTCAACTTCATCGAGAATGTAATTAGACCATCAATCATCCGCTCATTCAACCTAGTCAATTTTTGAAAGGTTTTCCAAAAATTACTTGAGTGAGGTCCTTATCAATAAATTCTCCTAAATCTTCTAAGACCATGAACTCTACCAAATAAGCAAAACTTCCAACAAAACACGCAAATGAGTGATCGCTTCAACAACATTGTTCCCTTGATAAGTTAACTCATTGATCTTGATTTTATTGTATAGGTCCTCGAGATTAAGTTCAAAGGTAAGAATGAATTCAAATAAGCATCGAACCCTTCTAGTCCTATTTTGCAAGGGAATTGCATGTTAAAGGGCCATCTTTCTCAATCCTACACCTAGGGTCAAAACATTGGGAGGGTCTTCCTCAATTTCAAAACTAACTCCATTAATGACCTCCCGCTATCAAGTGCTTCACCATAATCAAGTTCCTCATCGAATCGAGTCATAGAAAGGACTTTGTTGTTGCCAATTTATCTCATTATGCCCTAGGTGATTTCCAAAATGGTGAATGGGTGAAGGGTTTTGTGGGATTGCATTCTCAATTTTGGGATTGGGAACGGGTAGAGTGAAGAATCTTCATGGAAGATACGATCATGGTGAGTGATGGTTTTACGAACAAAGGTCACGAAGAAGGGGATAGACTAAGAGAAAGCTAAAATGAGAAAAATTTACTTGATAGGAATCACAAAGAAACCTAAACGAGGTGGACTACTAACTAGCTATTCTATTCCCGCAGCCGCGCCAAAACTTGATAACGCTACACGCGCCGCTCGGGGTCAAAGGAACTTCCTTTCGTCGAGCAAGTTTTTCAACACCCCAGGCAAGTGAACCTAATCGTTGTAGTGTAGTATTAGGGTAAGCCACGGTATTGATATCGCTCTCTAGGGAATAGGAATGCTAGTGAGAAGTTACTACGCTAAGGTTGGGGTTGAGGAAGATTATTTTTATCTTTTATATTTTTAAGGAAAGGAAAGGTACGAATCTCGGGTTTGGATTTGGGGGTTGGTATTGCTACCGATTACTCTACTTATCTAATTATCTAATCTAAGGTGTATGTAGTCTATGTCTAATTATTGTGTGCTCGTATGATAGTTTAAAGATGTGTTTACTTAGGTTTTACTACTCCTTAATTATCTCCTATTGGTGGTTGAATTGTCACGCCCTTATTCTTAGTTGCGTTGTGTGTCTAAGGTTGTAGGGTATGCTTTCTCCCTAACTCTTTGAACTTACCAAAGGGTCTCGCCTACAAAACCCACTAGGATAATAAACTCTTACTCTAAGGCACTCTTTGGATGGTTTAGCTTACAACTACTCAAGGAGTTATATTCTAAGGTTCACAAAGATTTAATCAAGCATTAGTACACAACGAATGACCTATCGCATTACTAGATCATTAATCAACTAAGATAAGAGACAACCAATCAATATTCAATAATTAAGTTTCATATTCCTAAGCAAACACACAAGTAAATTAGCCGGACATGGAGAACATGCAAGCATACACACAAATAATCAAAGACATAATTGTATTAATGAAGTAAAACACTTATCTTGGTGTAAGATAGGGTTTGGAACCCTAAAATATCGACAAGACAGCCTTGGTTCGGTTTAGGTTTTTACTCCAAAAGACTACACATCAATAATCGAAAAATTCGGATTCTATATATAAGATTACACATGCGACGCGCCACCTTATGTTTTGTGACGCCGCCGTGTCGCCGCCATTAGGGTTTCGTCTTGGCCACGTTAGACTTGCGACGGCGCCACCTTATGCTTGTGACGCCGTCCTCTTCACCGACGCCGTCTGATTGCATCTAGGCCGTCCGAGTTGCGACGGCCTACTCTTTTATAACTTGACGTCGCCACTTGAAAATAGGAGTTTTGGCTTCGTCCGTCACAAAATCCTCCGACGGCGTCGCAGATAAGTCGTGTGACGCCCACCTTATGTTTTCGCAGACTTTGAGTGTCTCGATTCGACTTTGGCCATTTTCTTCAGATATTCGCGCCTTTTCGTCCAAATAAGTGCCATTCAAAGATTTTGCCTTCAAGAGACCTAAAAGTGAAAAGGAACGATATTAAGCAATAACGGATACAAAAGTGATCAAATAAGGGCTTAAACGACCCTCAAAAGGTACCGGGTAATGTTTTAAAACCTTATCAATAAGCTTATGGGTTTTATCATAGTTGTCAAGATCCCGATCCTGATCTTAGGATCTTACGATTTTACGATACTGCAAAGCAAAAACGATCCAGATCCTACATAAGATCTTTGAAAGCTTAAGATCTTATAGGATCCCGATCTTGACCATACGATCTTACGATATAATCCGATCCGATCTTACTTTTCTCGGATTACAAACTAAAAAACTACAAATTTATGGGTTGTTTGTTTGTAGAATTCAAAAAACAATATGTTAATCTTTTTAAACATTTTATAATCATAATTTAGGACAACATTTATATGAAACATTCATAGTATTTTGTGGTTATAATGTATTAGAATTTGTAGATTTGTATAAAATTACATAAAATATTAAGAAATAACATTAGAGTAGGATCCTAAGATCCCGATCCGATCTTACGATCACGATCTTGCAAAGACGAAAACGATCCTGGGTAGGATCCCGATCTTGACAACCTTGGTTTTTATAACATAAGTCATTTTTTAGAACACTGATTTAAATAAAATTATATTTAGAATCAGTGTTGTAAAATAAAAGAAGTATTCAATTAGATGTTTGTAAAAAAAATTATGAATGTTGCCTTTAATATATTATTATAAAAATACTTTATATTTTCTTAGAAAGAAGAATATTAATATTGGAGAAAACTATTTTTTATTTTATGTATTATTATGTTACAAAATGTGCTATAATTAACTTTTTTAAAAAAAATCGTAATAAGTCAAATACAGTAAAACAATAACTTATTTATCTATTATAAGTCAAGCAACTTAAGAGTTTTTATGTTAGAATGAAACTCTGTAACCTCACCAATTATTTGTATATTTAACTTTGATTAATTTTCTTGTTATATATTATATTTGAAAAAGAAAAAGACGTATAACGTATTCATTTTATTAACTTTGATTAATATGTACTTGAGTTCTATTATACAAACTGTAAAATTTACTTCCAAACTTATAACATAATAACAAGCAAAATGTTTTACACTGTGTTACAATATACATCCTCTCATTTTATTAATCACATTCGCATATTCGCACATGACCATTTAAGGAAGATTTATTATTTTTATACCTTTTGATGACCACTACCCAACTTTTTGTACTCTTTTGAGAATTTGCTCATAGCACTTGGTAAAAAGCATATCTCAATCTTTATATTTCTTCTTTTGTCTTTAGCTCATGTTTTAAATATATTTCTTGTAAGAGAATTAGTTAAAAAGAATGTATTAGTGCTTGAAAATACTTATTTATCAAGCAACTCTTTTCACCTTGTTCTTTATAAATTGAAATTTCGTTTCTTATTGGAGAAATCTTTTGCTTATCTTGTTTTGCTGCTTATCAAGAGATAAATCCCTACCATCCATTTAGTTTGATCTAATAGTGAGAATTAACCTAAGATTTAATAGATCAACCTAAGTCCATGTTTTTTTTCTTATATTTTTGTCTTTCTTTCTTTTTCACATTTTTTTTTTCTTTTTTTTAAAGTTCACATTTTTTTCTTCGTTTTCAAACGTTTTCGTCTGTTTTTGTCCATTTTCATACGTTTTCATCTGTTTTCATCCGTTTTCACCCGTTTTCATATGATTTTGTCCGTTTTCTTACGTTTTCGTCTATTATTCATATGTTTTGTCCGTTTCACGCCGTCCGTTTTCATCGTGTTTTAAGCTTTTACGCCGTCCGTTTTCATACATATTCGCCGTTTTGGACATTTTTGAATATCACAAGTGTTATTCTATGATATGCAGAATATCACAAATGATATTCTGAATATCACAAGTGATATTCTGTATCACAAGTGATTTTCAACTAATGTTTTGTAACATGAAAATCAAAAAGTGATATTAAAAATATCACAAAGTGATATTCTGAATATCACATAATATCAATTGTGATAGTTAGAAACGTATGAAAACGGATAAAAACGTAAAAAAATGGAAGAAAACAGACGAATACGTATGAAAACAGACAAAAACGTATGAAAGCGTATAAACACGTCTGGAAACGGACGAAAATGTATGAAAAATGGACGAAAACAAAAGAAAACTGATGAAAACGGACGAAAATGTATGAAAACAAACGAAAACATATGAAAACGGATGAAAATGTATGAAAACAGGCGAAAACGTAAGAAAACGAGCGAAAACGTATGAAAACGGACGAAAACATATGAAAACGTATAAAAACAGACGAAAACGTATGAAAGCTACCCTTGTGGATGATAATGGTAAACCTATTCCGGTGGCTGATGGTGAAAGGAAGGGCAACCCATTCTCTAAGGTGGGTGAAGATGTTGATTCAGATAGTGATTTGTTTTGAACGACACTTTATTAAAAAAAAACTAGCAAGGCGCTAGAGAAATTACAAATTAAAGGAACTAGGATTTTTCATCCAAGAGTTCCATTCAAAGTTTGACTTACAACAATTAGAACACCAATTAAAAGACAACCGAACAATCTCATCAAAAAGAAGAGCAACATGAGGTAATTGGCTTCCGAACAAAACTTGATTGCGGAACTTCCAAATGACCCACCAAGAGATATAACAAAAACCTTCAAACACGTCCTTGAAACGCTTAGAAACTCGAAGATTTTTTAACCAAAGAAACCAATCATTATATGAGAGAAAGTCTTGATATTCTAATTCCCACCAACGAGCAACCTTGCGCATAAGCTGACGAGCCAAATGACAAGAGAAGAGAAGGTGCGACGTTAATTCCCCAACAATAGTACATAGAGGACAAATAATAGACGGGATGTCAAGACCTCGAAGAGAAAGATTCAACCTTGAAGGAAGCTTATCCAAAGAGACTCTCCAAGCAAAGATATTAATCTTCATGGGAATATACTTGACCCATCGAGTAGGAACATCCCGCTTTAGGAAGAATAGAATCATCAATAAATTCATGAGCCGATTTCACCGAAAAGACACCTGAAGAATCTAATCGCCAAGTCCATCTATCATTAATATTAGGAAGCATAACAGAAGAGGTCTTATAAATAAGAAGAAAAAGCTGCTCTTTTTCAACACCACTTCGAGGAGGCCTACAAAAAGAATCCGTAAGAGAATTGTCTCTTAACTTAGAAGCTACACTATCATGCTTGTCTAATTCCGGAAAATACAACCTCGGATAAGAATATTTTAAAGGAGAGTCACCAAGCCACACATCGTCCCAAAAATAAGTTTCCTCACCATTTCCTACTTTCTTTATGACTAGCGAGAGGAGATCAATACCCTTGATGGAAAGCTTTCTAACTTCACTAACAATATCAAGCCAAGGAGATCGCCTAGAAAAAGGGAGAGGATTATCAAGCGCTCCACGAATACCATGAATGGCTGTGATAAAACGAGACAAAAGCGAGGACCCGTTAGCAATAAACCTCCAAATATATTTGAATAGAAGAGCACGGTTAATGGCAAAAAAACTAGAGACACCAAGACCTCCATTCTTATTAGAAGCTAAAACTTTCTTCCAACAAATTAAGGACATCTTCTTCTCCGCATATTCCACGCCATTAAAGAAATTCCTACGGATAGATTCCATTTTGTAAATAACGCCTTTAGGAACCTTGAAAGAGGACATATAATAAAGCGGCAAAGAGCTTAAAACAGATTTAATGAGGGTAAGACGACCACCAATCGATAAAGTTTTAAGTTTCCATTTAGAGAGCCTAGAAGATAATTTGGCCACGACGTCATCCCAAGAACTGATTCTCGACATAGTACCACCCACTTTAACCCCGATATAGTTAAAAGGCATAGGAAGAGTCGAACAACCAATAGACCTAGCTGCTGAAGCCACAACATCATGATTAATACCAATACCCATAAGCTTACTTTTATGAAGGTTGATCTTGAGACCCGAAGCTAAATAAAACCACTTAAGAACATTAACAATAGTTGATAAATTTGATAACTCCCAATTACCAACAAAAATAACATCATCAGCATAAAACAAATGGGATAAGCTAAGAGAATCGTCGATATGAATACCACTGAAAAGCCCAGCATTCACCACGTTGTTGAAGGATAGATGTAAGCTCTCCATAATCAAATTAAACAAAAAGGGAGAAAGAGGATCCCCCGGTTTCAAACCTTTAGAAAATTTGAATTCCAAAGTCAGACTACCATTAACAAGAATAGAGCCCATAGCAGAGTTGAGGCACCCTTGAATCTAACTACGCCATTTAGATCCAAAACCAAAGTTATATAACACCACATCTAAATAATCCCATCTCACCGAATCGAAAGCTTTTTCAAAATCAATCTTAAAGATCAAAGCTTTGGTTTTTTTGTGCTTACACCACGATAGAAGCTCATTAAGGATGAAAGGGCCATCAAGAATTTTTCTATTAGAAACGAAGGCAGATTGCTTGTCGGAAACAAGGCCCGAAATAACATGGCTCAACCGATTAGCTAAGACTTTGGTAATGATTTTATACACACTACCAATCAAGCTGATAGGACGAAAGTCTTTAACCATTTTAGCTTCCTGCATTTTTGGAATCAAAGCAATAAATGAAGAGTTACAACCAGGAGGAAACGAACCTGTATCAAAGAAGCAAGAGACATCAGCCACCAATTCATGATCAATGATATTCCAATATTTTCGAAAGAACCCAAAGGTGAAACCATCAGGACCAGGAGATTTGTTAGTGCCACAATCCTAAACCGCTCTTTTTATCTCATCATATGAAACACTACTTTCAAGATCATCATTCTGATCAGGAGACAAGCGTCTAGGAAAATTATAGTCAAAGGTAATACATTCAGTAACCGGAGCAGCAAAGCGGTTAGCAAAGTGCATGTGAAACGCATTCTTCACCAAAAGAGGATCAACAATCCGGTCCCATCTACTAAAACACCACGAATAGCTAACTAAGAACGCTTCTTGTTGATGATTCCATGAAAAACTTGGAATTTTCATCTCCTCTATAGCCCACCGAATTTTGGCCTTTTGGATCATATCCAACGAAGAAGCATAATTAAGATCATGAAGATCCTTTAACAAATTTGACCTTTCCCGAATCAAATCATTAGAACACATTCCTTGATCAAAAGTTTTATCCAACATCAGAAGACGAAATTGAATAGAATGTTTATTTGCATTCGACTTTTGATTATCTTCGACTAGCCATAGTTTAATCTTGGACTTGAGAGCACGCAATTTTTCTTCAATTTAATGATACTATTCGATTCGAATAAACAAAATTCTTCCACGAGTCTTTAATCATCTTATCAAACCCTGTCTTGGATGACCAAGAATTAAAAAAATGAAATGGGGTAGGACCATAATCGACATTTAATTCACGAAGAAGGATAGGCCGATGGTCCGAAAGATGTTTATCAAGACAAAGGGCAGAAATAGAAGGAAAAATAGCCAATAAACCTTCGGAAATAAGAAACCTATCCAGCTTACTCATCTTAGAAGTGGAATTATGAGACCAAGTAAAAGAATATCCTTCTATAGGAAGATCAATCAAGCCGTCAGAGAGATGAAATTGTTAAAAGAATTGGCACCATAAGAATTAAATAAAGAGTCGTGCCTTTCATGCTCAAAACGAACTTCATTAAAATCGCCTAAAAGAACACACTCACCATCCCATGATTCCAAAAATGACGAATAAAATCCCATAACATCCGCTCTTCAAGTAAAACTGTGGAGCATATATAGATATAATAAGGAGTTTGATAGAGGAAGGTATGCAAGTACCGAGACCGCCACAAAAGAATCAGAAACCGTAGAATTATCTTTAACAAATAAGGTAGGATCCCAAACGCAAAGAATACCCCCAGAATAACCAATGGAAGGACTGAAAGCATAATCAAACGATAAATTTCCCCACAACGCCTTGATAGAAAAAAGATCCATTCTATCCATCTTAGTTTCTTGTAAAGCAACAAAATTGACTTTATGTTTAGAATTTAGCTCCTGTATCTACCCTTTTTTAGCCTTGTTACCAAGGCCTTGAATATTTAAAGACAAGAAATTCATCTAAAAACATTGCAATCTCCTTGAGAACCGATAATGGTTTCTATGTTCTTTATGCATCCGTCCATATTGTATCCCATTGTTTGTCCTACCTTTATCAATTCATCCATAACTTCCAAAATTGATCCACTCGCTTGAAACTTTGTGCTTTGATTGTGCTTGCCATTTACAGAAGACTCCTTAACCTTGCTTCCAAACATAACACTATCTGAATTTAATTTATCCCCTTGAGAACCAACAGTGGGCTAAGGAGAATTACCAGGATTATTATCCTCTACATTACCAGGAGAAGGCTGAGGAGAATTACACGCAACATTAACCTCTTCAATCGGTGTGAAGCCTCGGGGATATTGAGGGTCATCACCTTCAACACCAAGAAACCCTTCCTTTTAAATTTTATAGATCCCAAAGGGATCTTCTGAGTTGTCAGGCTTTCCACTGAAAGTTGGATTTTTCTGATGAGCAGCATCATGTGCTTGGGCAAACTCGTTTCAGATACATGGTCATATTTATTTTCTTTGTCTAACCCAAGCTCATTTTCATTATTACCCTCAGATTCCTCATCTCGAGATAAGTCATTCTCCTTGTTAGTGGTGAACTCAGGCTTCCATGCTTCAAGTTCCTTAATACAAATCCAATGAAGTTGCCCTTTAAAAATGATTTTAATCCTATCATTTATAAGTACATGGGGTTTTGTTTTCTGATGAGTGTCTAAATACTCATCATTTTATTCCCATTTAAACTGCAAAAACATCTGAAAACACTCAGAAATGCCACAAAATACTATAAATATCATTGAAATGTGTTTTATGTGTTACAAGTGCAAAAGGATTGAAAACCGATGAAAAACAACAAAGTTTACATAATTTACGCCATTCCTAAACTTTCATAAATTGGCAAATCTAGTCCTCGAATCCAAAATGTGGAGTTTTATCATTCAAGGTCCCTAAAATATTCTAAGTTGTCAAAATGGTCCTTGAATGAATCTTTGGGCAAATGGCGAAAAAGGTCCTTAAACTTTTGGAAAGTGTCAAAATGATCCTTGTTTTCTTTTAAAATGAAAATGGCATTTATAGTCCTTGTATTATTGGTACTTGGCATGTTTGACCCTTTTGATAAGTTTGGGAAAGTTACAATTTCAGTCCCTCAAAAATCAGAAAATTACAAAATGGTCCTTGTGATAATCCAAAACCAAACGGACCCTTTTTATTATTAACCCAATCCACTTGAACCATGACCCTTGACCCTTGAGCCAGTCAAAAACCCTTTGACCCCCCTAATTTGAACCCCCAGCCTATTATTAAAAACGGGTCAAACCCCGGTCAAACCCACTTCCCTCCCAAACCACTCTCACTGTTCATCTTCCTCTACCTCGCCTGCAAACCAAAACCAAGATGGTTTTTCCACCACCTCACCACCTTTCCAGCTGTCTACCCACTCTCCTACACCTCCACAATCTCCCAAGAAGCATTAAATGCTTTAAACCTGCTTTTGATATTTTTTGGCGCCAAAATGCCAAGTGCACGATTATGATGAATTCAAAGGATCCAATGGTTGAAATGAAGTGGGCAACATTCAGAGGTCGACAAGGAACTCAAAAAGATCAATATAAAGAAGAAAAGAAGCAATGTGGATATATATCTAGAGTAATTTTAGTTAATGTATGTCGAATAGCTTAATTTTCATATTCCAGTGTAATTTCTAGCTTTCAAATACTGTATTTATCTATCTCAGTGTATTTCCAAACCTTTATCAATAATCAATTTCAAGTTTCAGTTTCATTTTCAGTTTATGCAAATTTCAAGTTCAAAATCTTAATTTTAGCTTAAAGTTGTTAGTAGTTAATGTTATGGACTCATAAGCTCATATAAGCTCCTTATATAGCCTGTGTAAGCTATTAGAAACTTTAAAACTCAGTTTAGAATTAAAAATCAAAAATATAAAAAAATTTAGTTATAAATCAAAAAAATCAAAAATCAAAAATGATGAAGAAAGAAAGCTGGAGCAGGGTTGATTCTGGATTGCCCTTGGGTTAGATGCTTCTTGGGAAGCTATAGGAAGTGTTCTTGGGCCTTGGTTCTCAGTTATGAGCTTGGAAGCAATTTGTAAGCTCATTTCTTAATTTTGGCCATTCACTGTAGAAGTGCTTATCTCTGCTTATCTCTGTGCTTTTATACTTATTTGGTGTATGTTAGTGAGATTATTGCTTAATATTGCATGCTTGTTCATTAATTTTCTTAGTTGCTTAAGTTTTCACTTTTTCACTATAAATATTGCAATATAGTAATTTATAGGTCTTGTTGTTATTATTGGTGTTTATGTGCTTAAATCATCTTCTTATATCATTAAATGTTCTTATGAATCAGTTGCATGGTTTTAATTTATGAAATCCTTTGGAAACCATAAATCAGTCTTATATAAGGGTTGTTTGGATTTGCTGATAAATTAGCATTCCATTGTATGTTTGTTGTTGTTTGTGGTTGTTATATGTCCTATTAGTTCAAAACAGCTCAGTGCAACCATAAAATCCAGTGCCTACTTGTTAAAAAGTCAAAATCCTCTTTAATCTCACTTTAGTTATTAACTGTTAGGATTTATAGTGCAAATTTAATCTCAGTTGTTCATAACTTGTTAATCTAGCTTAATTTCATCTTAACTTAGCTTAATACAACATAATCAGTGAGTAGGATTGATCCAAAGTTCATATAAGTCAACTTATTAGTGTAACTCATAAAGTCAAATTTTTAGCTTAGTCAGTTTTTGAATAAACTAGATAATTTTCTATAGGATTTAATATTGAGTTTCATGTTTTATGCTTTTGGGATATTAGTATTTAGCTGCTCATCTTCATCATAGTATTTTTCATAATTTGTAGTTAGCTTGTTAAACTGCTTATTTCTTGGCTTCTTTTAAGCACTTTTTCAAAAAAAAACCTCCCCTGTGCACAGCTGAGAAAGCTTATTTCATAAGCTTGTATCTTGTTCATTAGTTAGCCCCAGCTTGTGTTCTTTAGCTTTTTGTGTAGCTCACCCACCCATCTCAAAGGTTCAGTGCTTAATTTTCATTTTGCAGCTTATTTGTTAGGGCTGCAAGTAGCTTTTACCTTGTCCCAATTCACTCAAGACACCTGCTCAATCGGTGTACACGAGCCACTTTCACAAGCTCACACAGAGCTTATTAGTGAGACCTGTGGCTTGACCTTAGCTTTTGGAAAGCCCATCTAGCTATCTCTTTAGTCCAAAGGTTTATTTTCCACTTTCTAGCTTATTTGATAGGGTTGCTTATAGCTTTTGTTTGTCTCATTTCTTGTGTACACTGAATACTCAATGCTAACAAGCTTTTTCTCAAGCTCAGCAAAAGCTTATTAATGGGCCCCAGTGTGAGATTATTGGCTTTTTGGAATCCTCAATAAGCCAGCTTATTACATCCAGGCTTATTTTTGGCCTCTGAGCTTTTGCCCTTAGCTAAATTTAGCCTACAAAATCCTTGCAGGCCTGTTTGATTGATAGGATTAGTGGAATTGCTTATTAGCTTATCTTGAGCTTATCAGTGTGATTCTTTGTGCTTTTTAGCTTAATTTAAGTACTTTTAGCTTGTTTGCATCTTATTTTACCTTTGGTTCCAAGCGTGAAGCTTATTTCAAGCTTGTTTGAGCTTAAAAATCAAAATAAGCCAAAAGCTTAAATCATTAGCTTATAAGCTCATTCGAGCTTATTTTCAAGTTCCAAAATTTTTGTCTTCATTATAGTTGCTTATTTTCATTAGTTAAATAGTTTTGTAAAAGAAAAATCACAAAAACATCAATTTTAAAAATAGTGATAGCGTTTATTTAATATAAATTAGCTTTTTAAATTTTCTTTTCAGCTTATTATTAAGCACTTATATGTTTTTATATTTTTCTTAAGTTTCTGTCATATTAAAGTATTTTTAGGAATTTTCTTAGATTTTTCCTTTGTCATCTAGTATTTTTAATAATTAATAATAGTTTACTTAATAATTAATTATTATTAAAGTATTAAATAGTAAAAATAATTTTTATTAAGTAAAACCATGTTTTTATATTTTTCCTAGCTTTGTTAACTTAATTAGAACTTATAAAAATTAATCTTATAATTTTCCCTTTTTATTTTCTAATTTTAATCCTTTAATTAGTTTAATTAGAGTTAAATTATTAATTAAGTTTTTAATTTATAAAACCTTTGCTATAAGACAAAAATATTTGTTTTAATTTTTATAAATCTTTTAAGTTGTTCTAGATTTTTAGAAAATAAATTTGTAATTTTCTTAGTTAGTTTTGTATTATAAATCTTTTAGAATAATTAAGTTAAATTTTAAATAAGTTTAAAATAGTTTTAATTAATTAATTAATATTAAATTAATATAATATTAGTAAAATATTTTCTTTTAGATTTTAATTTTCTTTAAGTTTAAAAAGTTTGAAAATTTTCATTTTATACCCTTTAATTTTAAACTTGTCATTTTAAGTCCCCGTAGTTTTAAATTTACATTTTATACACGTTTGTTTAATCGATTGTTGTGCTTTATAGTTCGTATCCAAATACAATTCCAAACAATCGGTAGTGTAATTATCAACCAAAATCCTTACAGATCATTATCCTTAGTGATCATTATACGTCTGAACGTTTTCAAACACCATTCAACCTCCGTGGGACTAAAACGACCCGGGAATCCACTAAATTCTAAGGGAAATTGTATTGAGTCCATAATAGTTGACTTTTGTTGACTAAAACCTTTGGTCAATATTTATTGACTGTTTTGGAAACGATCATTTTCACACACACTCTTATGCATGACAAAGGACTGTTTTCAGAATCATCAATATCAACCAATTCACCCCAAGAAGAAGTAATTTTAGCAAACGTATTGCGAGTAAGAGCTTTGACAGGTAAACCTTCATAGTCGCTCCTCACTTACAAAGGAATTAGTAGCTTTGTTTCAATTCCACAAACCAAGAACCAACACCCACATGCATAATGGCCTTATCTTTGAAGCTACATAATCCATTTCAAGAAGAACCCAATGACCACCCAAATAAGAAAGCTTAACTTTCTCAAAACCCTCGTTGGAAAGAATGAAGTTGAGATTGGAAAGTGCATTGATATCTTTGATTTTTCCCATTGAAGAGCAAGAGAAGTCTCGCTCCATAATACAAGAATCATCAAGAACACAAGCGGGAGACCCATCGACAATATTAGAGTTTATCGTTTCTTTTGATAGAACAATGGCAAACGATTTATGAGTAGCTCCCACTGATACATTATTTTTGGGCAACATAATACAAGAATCATCAAGAACACAAGCAGGAGACCCATCAGCAATATTAGAGTTTACTGTTCCTTTTGATAGAACATAGTCATCATAGTCATCCTCTCTATCATGACCACCACCAAATAGGTTACTCGACTCATCAAAGGTGTTCATAACCTCCTCATCATCACTGTCAGAAATCACAATCTCCCCCACCTTAGAGAATGGGTTAACCCTCTTGGTAGAAGTAGCTGGTAAAACCTTATTATAATCTTAATAGTCAACCTTCTTAATAGGATTACCATTATCATCAACAAGAGTAGCTTTCCCATCGATAAGAAGCTTTTCAAACTCCCTAATTTTCTCAACAATTAAGGTAGGACCAACCGCGTTAGCTTCCATTGAACTTGTCTCGAGAGACCCATCCTCCTTCGCTGCCATTGTATTACGAGACCTCTACTTCAATAGGATTTCCACAATCATCGAATCTATCGTATTTAGTGCAACAAAAGGGTTTGATGTAGCAATCTTCCTCCCACTCGAACTAGCCACATCGGTGGCTTTCTTCTTGCACTATCCACCTTCTTGGATTCGGGAGGAGGCGCTTTAGGTTGATACCTAAATTTAGGACCCACTTTAGTAACACCCCACCCGGAACACTGGACCACCATTACTACCATTATTCTTGTTAGTAGCGGTTTGATAACCATCATTAACATTCGCTTTAGGCTGATTAGGAAGTTGAATAGATTTAGGACAATCTATTAGTGTATGACCAAACAATTTACATGTATCACACTAAGGCGGTTTCCATTCATACTCCACCGAATCTTTTCAATAGTAGATCCTGTCCCATCAAGTAATGGTATCTCAATAGTGATGCACTCAAGGACCTGATCCGCTTTAACTTCAATTAAGCACCTAGCAAAACTACTTCGACCCCATGATTCCAAGCACATTTGACTAGTTTAAGAATCTAACATTTTTGGCGTTCCAATCAATGTAGCAAGGAGGCTTAGACCGTCATCAGAAAACATAGCAAGGGGCACATCATGGAACTTAACCCATATCGGAATATTAGTCAAATCCTCTTTAAGCAGATTAGTATTCAAAGTCCACGTTTTAAGAATAATTGGCACATTCCTAATCATCCACGATCCGTTTTCAAGCACATCATCAACACCTTTATGAGTGGAAAACTTAAAGAAAAAGAACCCTTTTGCATTCATCATAACCTTTTGAATACCATACTTGGCCCATGTATTACGAACATAATAATCAACAACTGGAAAGGCAATACGTTTACCAAGGAAATAACCATAAAGGGTATTCTAAAATTTAGAGTTTCTCCTCAACGACTTTCATAGGAATGGAGAGATCCACCCCATTAGAGTTTTACTAAACTCCAACCTATGAAAATTAGGGTTTGCGCTTTGTTGAATCACTTGATTTAGCACCATTAACATTAGCGAGTTATTACCACTTGTAGCACCAACATACGACATAGGTAAAGTATTTACCTTAACAAACAATAGGTGTAGTTCGGTTGGTTTCTCCATTTGTGATGAAACATGTACCCTTCCGACTTTAGATGAGACAGAATACCATCACCACTAGGCATATTAGCACCCATAGTGGTGTCCTCAAACCATGAGCGATAGATGAACCGGATGGAACGTTGGTACGAAAAGTTTCAAAATTACTAGGAATACCAATAGGATCCTCCATAGCAATCGATGTAGTAGCAAATCCAGTAGGACCAACATCCCAAAAGACATCATCATTAACAACTTTCTTATTCCTAGCAGTTTCTGAATTCCTGTTACAAAACTCACCCATATCCGAATAACTTGTACCAAGTTGTGGCTGAGAAGAACTTGTACTTGTATCCGTTGTCATAGCAGCTCCAGTACCAAAATCATAAGTACAAGCGTGCATCTCCACATTACCCGATAAGCTAGGGTTACGCAAAGCAAGTTGAGGCCGTGTCGCAGCATTAAAACCAGAATCATGCTCATTAAATCGCTGCATAGGATGTTTCAAAGCCTCCATATCCACACCATCACCCATATTATCCATAATAACCAGACTCGACAAACAAAAAGTAAATAAACCAAACCCAAACGAGAAGAAACAAAGCAAACAAGAAAAACACGAAGAGCAATCGTCTAATCTTCAAAACGATGGCCTAGATAAAGTTTAGGCAAGCATTAAACGTTCATAAAACATCTTCTAACCGACTCCCTCCATAGTATGCAGGTTAATGAATTAAAAGCAGAATAGCGAAACCCTTAAAGAAAAAAACGATAAACAAAAACCCTAAAAAACTTAGCGATCACAAGAACCTGGAACGATCAATAAAAACCTCGAATGTATTTGTTTGATTTTAACAGATTAGAGTAATAGAAAAGAATAGTAGAGCAGCATGGAGATCGCTAGTTTAGGGATAAAGGGAATGGGATTATCGCCATAGGTGAGTCGGTTTTAGGGTTCTCTTTGAATTTTGGATCTATAGATCGTCCACTTGTAAGGAACATCAATCAAGGATAATCACAAGGATCATCAACCGGATTAGGGCCTTAGCAAGATAGATCAGATGATGAGGTGTTTGAGCCAAATGATCCTATGGGAATTACTTTTCATCAGCAGGAGGACATAACGAGCTTGAAAGCTATTTTCGGATGATTATGCGGCCCATGTCTATGTCTTACGTAGGCAATTTGAGGAATTTAACAATCAGTTTGATTTCAAGCTTCAAGGCCGTTCGAGGAAATAATCTTGTATGGGTAAACGGGAGTAATCCTGCACCCTGGTAAATATATTAACCAAATAAGCGTTTAAGTACAATGGATATGGTGAAATCCCATATCTCGACCCGTTACATAGGCATAAAGCTTACATAACAAGATACTTCCTATTTTCTAAACAAGAAACAAACCACTACTCAAATGATAACAAGCGACACAACGAATAAAATTACTTCCTAGGACCTTGAAACTTTGTGCCATACATGGCATTAAAGGCATTCAAATTTCCGGAAGATCACGAACTGTTTCGCATAATCATCAAGTCGAGTCATCATACTCATCTTCAAACTCTTGGCCACCACCAAATATATTAGCGAGACTCATCAAATGGGTTAGCAACAACCTCATCTTAATCGACACCTCAATCTCTCCCACTTTAGAAAAAGGGTTAACTCTCTTAGTATAAGAGGTAGGCGGAATAGGTTGACCATCATCATCCACAAGAGTAGCTTTCCATCAATAATTAGCTTTTCAAGCTTACCAATTTTCTCAACTATGGAGTAGAACCAACATCCATTGTTCCCATTGAATCACTCACAAGCGGTACATGTGATGTAGAACCGATCTTAATCAACTCATCCTCATTAACCTCCATTGTACGACCAATATCCACATCCGTATCGTCCATATTAAGAGCATCAAACTTATTAGACGTAGTGATCCCGGTTCCACTCGTACTAGCCACATCGAGGCCATCTTCATCGACATTGACTTTCTTGGGTTCGGGATGAGGCTTTTGGGCCGATATTCAAAATGCTTGCCCACCACGGCTTTCAGAGAACCTCCTTGACCGGATTCGCCCAACACGCTTTCCTCGCTTATTGTTAACAGTGAAACCCATCACCCACGTTCTTATGAGGTTGAGCAATGAATCACAACCTTAGGACAATCCACCAAAGTATGTCCAAATACCCGACATTTCACACATCTAGGCGGTTTCCATTCATATTCAACACGGATCTTCACAATAGTCGAACCCGTACCATCAAGTAAAGGAATCTCGACAATGAGGCTCTCCCTAAGAACCTCATCCGACTTCACTTCAATCATACACCTAGCAAAACTACTGCGGCCCCAAGATTCTTTGCACATTTGACTAGTAAAAGCATCTAACCTTTTGGGCGTACCAATCAATGTAGCAAGAAGACTGAGTCCGTTGTTCTCTCTCCCCCTTGGGCGATTTCCGGCGCCGCCACCCCTACCTCATTTTTTCCGGCCAAACATCCAACTAAATTGTTTCTCTACATTCGTGTATGCAATCGGTTCTGCTTGGGTGTTCATTCTTAGGGGTGGTGTGATTATATTTATTGTCATATCTTTTCACTTGAAATCCGCCTATAGCCCACCTCTGCTCATTTTTTCCGGCAATTAAATCAAGCACTAAATCCGCCTCTACCTAGTGTATGCAATCGGGTTTAGTGTGGTTTGTGTATATCTTGATTGGCGGCAATCCCAAACAAATCCGGCCTAATTCTTCCAATCCGATTCATTTTTCTTTAATTCTTTCACTGGGACTATTGATTTAACGGGTAAGAATCGATTTGTGCAAAAGGGTCGTTTTCTATGGTGTTATCTTTTATTCGAAACCCTAACATTCTAATTCTTCCAATCGGTTGCTTGGGTCGATATCGGGCCGGTCCTTAATCGCTATATCGTTGATTGTTTTGGTGTCGGTTGGCTATTCCTTTATGGATTTCTTTGCCGATCCGTAAGTGGGTTTGAGAGGTGCTTTTATTTGTTGGATGTATACCACGTTTGGGTATTGATTATCTATTGGTAAGATCGATTTGGGTCGTGTTATGAGTGTTTTTGTAAGTGGGTTATGGGAGAAGGAAGTTGGTTATGATTGGGTCATCAATCGGATCATTTGGTGGTCGTATTATTTTGGTCTTGGGTTCGCATATCTTTGGAAGTTAGGTTGAATCACCCTATGTTTATGTTTTATGCTTGTTACCACGTTAGTTTATTCTATTCTGGTTCAGTTTGAAGTCGTAAGTCGTGTTGTGTTCAACGTGGTTTTCCATGATTGTTCAAGCACGTTGTGGTTATTTCATCAAAGATGATGTTCACTCCGGTTTTCTACATGGTATTTTGAGGCGTTCTGCTCGGACTAGGGAGTTGATTTCATTTGTTGATTGAATATGGTGCGTGTTTCTTGGTCGTCTTACTTGAAGTTAGCCGTTTAGGTTATTTGAAGTCATTCTTTGAAAGAATAGCATGTATCATGCTCATTATCGCCTCTTAATATTTTCGAATGAACACATTTACGTGTTAACCATTGATGAGACGTTTTTCGGGAGCTTTGTTGCCATCTCGGTGGTTTGATTTAGAAAGTTGTTTTGCTTCTTTCTTTGTTAGTAATAAGAATGGTTATGTCATTCTTATTTAGTGTTTTAGTTAGTAGCTTGTTGAAGCTTGTTCATGAGTTTGGCTTGTCATTCTCATGATGGTGTGGTTTGTTGCACTACGGTGCGTTTTATTCGCCATGTAACGGGCGGGTTGTAGAACTTCACTACACCGTTTGTACTTAAATGTTTTTGGTGAAATACAATTTCACGGGAAACCCTTTACCAAAAAAAAAAAAAAAAAAAAGAAGATCGAGTCCGTCATCGAAAACATAGCTAAAGGAACATCATGGAATTTAACCCACACCGAATGTTAGTCAAATCCTCCTTAAGCAAGTTGGTGTTCAATGTCCATGGTTTAAGAATAATAGGAACATTACGAATCAACCAAGGACCATTATCAAGCACATCATCAACGCCTTTTTCGAATCAACCAAGGACCATTATCAACCCATACTTAGCCCACGTATTGCGAACATAATAATCAACAACGGAAAAGCAAGGCGTTGACCAAGGAAGTATCCGTAGAAGTATTCTCAAACCTCATGTTCACCTCTTCCACCACTTTCATTGGACCGAAGGTCAACATCATCCTTCTTTTTTGCATTCTAACCTTCGAAAATTAGACACGTGTTTCGGATTCATTAGAAGCAACACCGCGTAAGAAACCGACTTAACTCCATTACCACAAGTAGTAACTACCTGGGTGCATTAGGATCGAGTAACACTATGAATAGAACCATACATCCGGGATTGCATAGCCACATCAAAACTCGACGGAGGAGTATTTGCTGAATAAACTTTAGTACCATTAATACCACTCGAATTGTTCACATCAGAAGATGAAGCCATCTTAGCAATATCACTGTCAATTTTATTCATTGCTTTATCAAATTTCTGATGCGCATTAGCAATCAATTGCTCCACATTAAGTGTTTTAAGGCCGAATCGTAAGCGTGTGTAGCGTCGTGGCTGGGGCTTGAACCAAGTGAAACCGGCTCCACTTGTCCATCGAGCGAGAATCGAAGCATTAACAAAGAAACTCATCATTCCTACTATTAGGGTTCATTGTCGATCAAGAATCGACTCACCAGACTAATGAGAGGTTCATCATTGTTACAATCATCAACCTTGTCCATTAACAACCAACAAGAAAGTAAAACAACCCTAAAACCGAAAGCCGAAAGTAGAACCGAAACCCAAGAAAAACATAACACCAAGAGAGCAAGAAGATCCACGTCAATCTTCCAATTCGATGGCCTTAGACGACTAAGGCATGAGTTAAAGCATAAATTAACTAACCAAAGTCCTCCATGGTACGCACAAAGGATTAAATAAAACAAGAAAAAAATCGAAACCCTAAAAACTCGACAAAATAAAACCCAAAACACCTAGCGATCACTCAATCTGGACTCGCTTATGTAATAAACTAAGTAATCACGTAACAAGAGCAGATTAAAGTAATAGAAAGAGATTTGAGTAATCATGTTGTCGATTTTTGAGTGGGGTAGGGAATCGACTTTTTCTTATTTGTCTCGAGCCAATCGACTTTAAATAATCTTGTATGTGGATTTGTTTATTTGTTTTGCATGTCTTTTTATGTTTTTAGTGGTTACTCTAGTTGTTGGTAACTAGTTGTTTATTTATTGCATGTCATAAATGATCTTGTGGTTGTTCAAGCGGTTGCTTTAGGTTAGTGTGGCATTTCAGCCACATTCCATTGTTCTTTAAATGGTTTTTTGGTTAATATATTTTACCAGGGTGGAAGTTCCCTTTTACCTAAAATAACGTATGAAAGCGCAGAAAAAACGCGAATTAAAAAAAACGCTAATTAAAAATAACGTGAATAACAAAATACACAAAAAAAATATGTGAATAAAAAAGAAAGACGAAAAGACAAGAAAAAAATGTGAACTTAGATTTACCTTTTAAATCTTAGGTTAATCCCCACCATTAAATCAAACTAAATGAATGACAATAATTTGTCCTTTGATAAGCATGAATTTGTGGGTAAGCAAAATAATATGCTTCTTTTGAAAAATAACTTCGTCAAATGTTTGCCACTTGTTGCTATATCATAGTAGAAGGTATTTTAGGAAAATATTTATGATGGCGGTCCTACAAACTCTCTTTTAGTAGATAAAATAGATTTATGGTCGAGTTAATATGTCACATACTATATTTCAAAAAAAATATGTCACATACTACCCAAAGTAACAAGAAAAATGACAAATCTTCCTAATTCATGTTCCTACAAATTCTTCTACTCACAAGATCCTAACAAGTATTAGAATTGATGGTTTGGATACAGAGAGAAAATAAATGGAGAAAAAATATATAATATTGTTGTGTGTATAAAAAGACTAGTAGTAAGATATTGTAGGAGGCTTTAGCATTGCTCAATTAACAATATGTGTATTTGAATTCACATTCCAAGTGGTCCTTCTATAAACAAGAATTTTCTAATTATCAAAGGAAACTTGTTTGATTGAAGTGAAGTTTCAAATATAAGTAAAACAAATAAATGGATCGAATATGGATAGTATTTGTTTGAAGTGGAGTGAATCCAACCAAATTTTCACAATTTCCTTGAAGCTACACTCAGTGACTTCGTTGTTTCTATGAAGTTCATTAGTTGAAAGAAAATTCAAGTCTTCATGTATTTTTTCTTAGAAAGATCTAGCTATATATAACAAAACTAGCTAGCACTTCTGTTGTTTAGGAATTGTATTGCTTTGTTATGTAATTAAGTTTTATCGCTTACCGTATCATATATACTCAAACGTTTTTTTGAAGTAATATATTTACCGGATAAACTCTTTAAAAAAACTAGCTAGCTTTTTGTGTGGTATATAAATTATTTTGATTTGATGGTGTATAAATCCCATGAACACCTAGATCACATAACATATTGATTTACAGCCAATGTTTTTACCTATGGTTTAAACATAATATTGCAAAACGACCAGAAATGACAAACATTTTCACTCTACCTCCCGACAAGGTTAAAGACACTGTCACTTATCATGCTTTAGTGTGTTGGCTAATGTTCCAAGATAACGACTTATATGCTAATGTTCTTGGAAGTTTCTTTATTTGCTAGGTTGGGTCCAAGAAAAAGGTGGTGCGGCTTTATACAAGTTAAAAATGGGTGGTCCAAACTTTGAGTCCCATGGTTCACACTCAGATTGTCATTTAAACTTCAACGAAGATCGGGCATCCGTACGTATAGGAGAAATTTGAATCTGTGAGCATAGTCTACGTATATGTAATTAAATGAAACTACTTTAATACAGTACTTCTTTGGTGCCGAAATTAATATCAAGTTATCAACTAAAAGCAATGCAGATAATTTTAGCTTTTGCATTCTTGCATTATTTATTTTTTCCCATGAAAAAAAGAAAAAGAAAAGAAAAGATTCTAACGTTTACAAGAACTACAACAACATCAATGTCATATCTGCGGAGCAAAGTATATATGAGGACGTCGATGTGAGCAGTTATACTCTAACGTGATGGTAGAGGCTCGCCTTGAAATGTTCACAAAAAGAACTAGTGTCACATTATTGTTTTACGCATGTAGGTATGAAATCATGTTGTGTATAAAATGATGTCTTTTCCAAAATCAATAACAATTTCAAAGTACAAGTTGCATCACTATTTTGATTACTTGTGTTGTGTATAAAATGATGTCTTTTCCAAAATCTATTTCTATTTCATGTGAGAATTATCAACTGCAGTTTTAGGATCCTGTATCTCAGGCACAAATGGATAATTTAATATATCAATCTTAGTCGTGGTTAGTCACAAGTCAAAAGTCAACAAAGATGATACGTGCACCAATAAGATGAATCTAGGGTTCTTCTAAGAAGGTGATGTGGAAAGGCCCACACTACACAAAAAAGTCTTAATATCTTCAATAGTGATTACCAGTTTCGTACTTTCAGCATGCTATTTTTTACTCCGTTTTATGACTACAAAACATACTAATCTTTCACTAAGAAGCATTTTTATAAACTCAGAAGTAAGTTTGCTTAATTTTGTTTGCTCTGAAATACTTTCATACTATATTCAATGTAATATCATCTACTTTTATGCCAGGAGACTATATATTGTTGTTTTATTTTTTTGAATGGCAAGATGAAATGAATAAACCATTGCACCTAGCAAGACACTAAGGGCAACGATTACATAGATCATTGTACCACTCTAATTAAACAATTTAAGAAAATACTTATATGCCGTAAAGGAATCATAATGTTGATGGGCGCCGTTAGATGTTCTTGGATGATCATTTGTTGGCGATAACCATATCGAAACAAAATGGCCAAAGGAATCATAATGTTGATTGAACCACAACATCCAAAAATTTTGAGGGGAGCTCGATCCATAAGCCTTTGAAGCTAAATTCAAAGTGTCCCAAAATTATGATGGTGTGATGATGTGTAGTTTCCACAATCCTAGAATAAGTTGCCATAAATAGTTAGCAATCATGCATGAGGTGTATAGGCCGTTAATCCTCCGTTTCAATGGCATTATAACAAGAGAGATAAAGCATCATATCAAAAATTATTCCCTGACAAATCGACAATCAATATTAACTCTTATGGCAGCTGATGAAGAACAGCATGCAAATTAAAGTAAATATGTTAATCTTGATGGCAAGAAGCTTGTTCAAAATATATTGACATGTAACTACCGACGAGGAACTTTGGATGGACAACTATACCTTTTTCACAAATTTGTTTTTTGAACGGCAAATATATTAAAGTAAAACTAGCCGGGCACTAGATGAAACAACTACTAACACCCAAAAGACTTCTCCATGGAGAGGAAACCTAGCAAACCATAAAACCGCAAAACCAAAAAGACACCAATACACGATCACACCGGAAAAACCTAAGAAAACCAAAAGCTCCAACAAGCATAGCCTATAAACAAGGGAATTGATACTCACATCACATTTTTTGACGAATCCACCACAATCTGTGCATTACAGCTTGTACTGTACAATATTGTAATGCATAAATTGTGGTGTATTTATCAAAAAATGTGGTGTGAGTATCACCTCCCTATAAACAATGACGAAACCTAAAATGACACCTGAAGAAACAAATACCTAAAATAAAAATATGTAACACCTTGAAATATTAAGACGAGGTCTAAACCAAAAAACCCTTAACCAAAAAACCAACGCGTTCTTTTTCGTTATTAGTTATTACATGATGTTGAGCTAGCTATAATTTCTTATCATAATATTTTTGACTTTGGTATTATATTCTTGATTTATATTTATTGTTTAGAATGTTCAGTTGACAATTAATATATAAAAAGTTTATTACATTCATCACGCCTTTTATAATACTTTCAAATGGATCATTGCACTAGTGGAGATTCCAATATAAGCATTTTGTTAAACAACTTGAACATGTGTGTAACCTTGGAGTCTTGCACTTCAATTCCATAATAGAAAAGAAAAAAGTGATTTCCAAAATGGAGGCAAAATTGTTACATTTTTATTATTTTCTAAATGTAATTGTTAGTATCAGTTTTTAACTGTGTGGTAGTTTTGCATGTTGCAGTCGAATTTGTCAATGTAAAGGGCTGAGGACATGTGATTCACTTATGTCATTTGTACTTTAATATTTTTTGGTGTAATAGAATTTTACCGGGATGAATTAACCATTTTAACCAAAAAGAAAAAAAAAATGGAGGCAAAATTGAACATTATATTCTCATAACTTTTCTATATCCTCAAAACAAAACAAAAAGTACACTATAAAAGTCAACAGCTCAAACTTATTATAAATGAAACATATCTTAACCTATCAAAAGTTGCCCAGAAGTCCACCATGGATGCCTTTCTTCCTTTATCTGACCAAGATCAAACTGGAAACCCTAAATTTTCATCTTCTTCTTTTAACTACCCATCTATCACAAACGATGATCGAGTATATGATCATATCAACATCGATAATACCTTGTATTATAACCATGATCTTACTGATGATAACTCTAACCCTAATACTCTCTCGCTCATCGATCACCAAGATTCTAGCTCTTCAAATTCTTTATCATATCTGAATACAAATGAGCAAACTCCAGATCACTTGCTAGAAATAACCACAGATGTAAACATCTCTAAAGGCCACAGATATCTGCTGATGCTGCCAGCATGACACAACTTACCTGGATCGAAAGGCAACTCTTGTATGAGTGAGTTATATTCTCACTTTTTTTTGCATGGTTAACAATACATATAAAAAGTGTCCTGTGTGCATCTTATTTACAGTTCTTTTTTGCTTGGAAAACGTAGCGATAATTCTAATCGAGAGAGGCTGAATGATGATACAAAGATTGGGTTTCGTATACAAACCGGACTTGAGGTGTTGGATGATGGTTATAGATGGAGGAAGTATGGCAAAAAGAACATTAAATCTACTCCTAATCCGAGGTACTTATTCATAACAATTTAGTTAACTTTACTTATGATCTTACATAAAAGGATCTTGAGAGTTACGATATATATATCAACAATATTAAGAACAAGTTCTTGCATTTTTTTCCTGCAATAATCAAGAACAAGAAGACATGCGTATTTATATAATACACAAGAAAAACAGGATCTTAAAAAGGTGGCCGGATCGGATGTCGCTCAGGCACCTTAATAGCTAATTTTGATAAAAAAAAAATTCCCTTTAATTTCCAGGAACTACTTCAAATGCACGACAATCGGATGCAAAGTGAAGAAAAGAGTAGAGCGGATCGAGATGATTCAAGTTATATAATGGCAACTTACATTGGGCTGCATAATCACGACGTTCCATCTACAACTGCTTCCATTTCCAATGTGTGTCCTACTGGAGTAAGAACATTGCAGTATTCGTGATTGGATCCAGATACGTTGTTAAAAATCTCAAGTCATGGTCGTGTCCTTGGATTATGCTTTAAATTATGTTCATTACAATGGTTAGAACTTCAAGCGAACACGAGAGCAAGGTGCGCTACCTGGTTATAGATAAATAGTAAGTTAATTACCATACATGGAAACTATATGTTCATTTTGTAAATTGTGATTGTCATTATACTCTTGTGATGTTTATTTTTATTTCTCTCTAGTCCGGGCTTCTTTATCATTTGTACATCATGTACGGTTTATTTTGACAAACTATATTAGTGAGTTGTTTTTTTTAATAGCACATGTTTGATTACGTATGAATTGAAAATCAAACAAAAACGGTATAACATAATTTATTCTTAAACTGATTTATCTTAGTGTAGTTATTTTTTTTGGCTAAAAGGTATAGTAGCAAAAGCACCCACAAAAAACAACAAACAAAATTCTTCGTAAATTTTGTGTGAAAGTGATTTAGAGTAGCTGATTAGAGAAGGTGTGGAGAAGCTAGTACGTCGATAAGTACAAAACTTTCCAATCATTTTGGTAATTTGGTGCTTTAAAGGTTGTCGAAAAAGATAGCTAAATTGGCAGAACTAGGTGTATGGTTGTGGGTGTTGGACGTTTTAATGATTCAATCATATATATAATTGCCACATTAGCCAATAATTGACGTGACATATACATACATGTTGAGTTGTTGACATTGCAGTCAAATTTGAAATCTGAAATTTTTTTTTGGGTAAAGGGGAGTAATCCTGCATCTTGGTAAATATATTAAACAAAAAAACGTTTAAGTACAATAGATATGAGTGAAATCCCATATCTCAGCCCGTTACATAGGCATAAAGCTTACATAACAAGATACTACCTATTTTCTAAACAAGAAAATAAACAAACAAACCACTACTCAAATGATAACATAGGACATAACGAAAACAAATTTACTTCCTAGGTCCTTGAAGCTTGGTGCCATACATGGCATTAATGGCATCCAAATTCCGGAAGATCGTAAACCGCTTCGCATAGTCATCATACTCATCTTCAAACTTTTGGCCACCACCGAATAGATTAGTGACTCATGAAATGGGTTAGAACCACCTCATCTTGTAATCGACACTACGATATCTCCCACTTTTGAAAAAGGGTTAACTCTTAGTAGAAGAGGAGGCGGAATAGAAGAATCACTAGTTTTAGGAGCCACATCCGACTCCATCTCTTTCAAATCACTCGCGGGGTTCTTGTGATGCGAAGATTGTCTTAGTAGACTTATCTTCATTAGCTTCCATTGTGCGACCGTAATCCACATCCTTGTTGGTGTCATTAGGAAGAGTACCAAAAGCATCCGTTGATTCCATATTAAGAGCATCAAACTGGTTAGATATAGAGATCTTAGTTCCACTCGAACAAGCCACATCAGAAGCATTCTTCTTAGTGACTTCCACTTTCTTAGGTTCAGGAGAAGTCTTTTTGGGTTGATATTGAAACTACTTACCCACAACAGGTTTAGTAAACCCTCCTTGACCCGGAATAGTAGAACCACCTTGCTTTCCCTTCTTCTTATTATTGACCGTCTTGAAACCATCATGTAAAAAACTAGAAGGGGGGTTGAATAGTTTACCAATTAAAACTTTGTTTTGAAACTTATTGAAAAGATCAATTGAAATTGATCTTAGATATGTTAATGAAATATGCAAGCAATATGTAAATAGTAAATAAGGAAAGAAATGATCAAACCACAACAAGTTGTTTATAGTGGTTCGGTCTACAAGGACTCTTTTTCCTTGCCCTACTCCACCCTCGAGTCTCACACTCGAGTTTAACTTCACTAGTCAACAAGCTCCTTTCACCGTGGAGAAAACCTTTACACTTCGCTTACACTATTTCCGACACTAAGCTAGATGTCGAGTTCTTTCCAAGGGTACAACTACTCCCACACACAATGTATTTTGAGGACTAAAATACTAACCACTCACACTCACAAGATGGTTTAATATAACAATGAAGTATGAATCAACACTAGATCATACAACACTAAACAAACAAGACTTCCAACTCGTTTCAAGCTTGAATGTGACTTGATCTTCTTTGCTACAAAAGAGATCACTAATATGATATGAAACCGAGTTAGAAAGGTTAGAGAAGATAAGTAAGAGAGTATGATGGAAAGGGATAAAAACTACTTGGCTTGGCATTGCTATTTATAGCCAAAATGGACAGAGCGCCTGACGGACCGCGGAACCCTTAAAGGGTTCCGCCTGCACCAATTTGGTACCGCCGGTCGGCGACCAAGATATCAAATCTTTGCTAAAGTCAACTCTATCTAAGTGAGATTGTGCAAGATATGAAGAGTACAAATCCACACAAAATATCTAATGAAATCTTCCAATGATTCCTATGATGCATCACATGATGTCATTGTTGTATTTCTATTTTTAGAAATATGCAAGTACTTAAGTAGTGTTTGGTTTTAAGAACTTAACATAATGATTAGAGTCATATCAAGATGTTACTAATCATAAATGTAAATGCTTGAATGATGAATATATTGTTTGAAAAAGCTTGCTTTAATATCTATTAAACTTGACAAGCTTTAAGCTTTTATACAAATTAAATTTACTTTTGTCGTTAACAAAACTTAGGTAAAGATCAAAAATATAAATAACGTTTAATGACGATATTTGTTTTAACAATCTCCCCCTTTTTGTTGAGGACAAAATATAAATTTTATTTTTATAAAAGATACAAAGTTTGTGTAAGAGTTATAAAAATATTTGTTTTAGAACTTGAAAAGAGAATGATAATGCAAGTGTATGATGTTTGAATTTTTATGAAAGTCAAAGTATTCACTAGTTGATGCATGATGTTGACTTTTTCAGAAAGTCAAAGTATGAAGTTGATTTTTTAAGAAAAGTCAAGTATTACCAATGAAATATCCTGTTTGACTTTTTCAGAAAGTCAATGTCAGTTTGACTTTGTCAGAAAAGTCAATATATAATCAAGTTCTATATTTTCTCCCCCTTTTTGTCTCAACAAAAAGAAGAGGCGATGCGGAATGTAATGAGCCCGTGATCAAAGCTCCCCCTAAATTGGGTGCTTAATGGGAAGATACATGGATTCTGAAAATAAAAGCTACAAAAAAAATGTTAGTAATAATGATCATTTACAAGCATTTCGAAACACTATATAAAAGCACCAACACTATAATAAAAACACTTTTCATTAGTTAAAATTTTCATGAATAAAGATCATGAAATGGGAACACAATGATGTGTTTTAGTACAAGAAAAAGAGAAAAGAAAGAAAAAAATTATACTAAGAAGAGAAAACTAGAAATGCTAAACTATGACCATCCTAATTTGATGGTGGATGAGAAAGAGCGTTGAGGCGCTCAAGGATATGATTGAGGATGAACCTCATTTCGTCTTGAAAGTCAAGGACCATAACCCGTGTCCTATCAACGGTTTGGGCCGTTTGCTCACAAGTTGAGCAACCATGCCTAGGGGGTAGTATGTTTGGGGAGGTTGTGGTGGTGGAATGGTAGATGTATGGGTGTTGGTGGAAATGTTTGGGGTGGTCATGATGGAAGCAAGCAAAGCACTTTGCATTTGCATTGTCTCACTCAAGTGAGAGTCCACTATGCCTTTGAATTGGTGGAGGTTGTGGAGTTCCATTTGAATCTCCTCTCTAGTGGGATTGGCATCCCACATACACTCCTCAATGTCCTCAAGATGAGGAGACATTGATGTGGGGAGTGAATGATCCCCATACAAAGGACCATGAATGTCTTTGTGAATGGGGTGGAAGAGAAGAGGTTTAGGCCCTAACGGGGCGTTCGGGTCAAAGGATGATCGAGGTGACTCATGAGCCATCCGCCCAATTATGCCAAATGATGGCAATGGTGGTGGATGATTTGGCCTAGGAGGCAAGTCATCCAAGTCCTCCAAGAAAGGATTTGGGGAAGTTGGTGAAGTGGAAAATAACTCTATAGGAATGAGAGTTGGAGACCTTGGTGAAGGTGGTGAGGGTGTTTTGGATGTTTGGATGGGTGCCGGTGGAGGTGAAGTTGGTGTTTTTGTTGGTGGTGGAGTGGTGATCACAATGTGTAATTGAGTAGGTGTGGCTAAGGTAAGGCTTGTATCATCTCGAATGGGAGATGAAATTGTGAGTGGAGAAGACTCGGATGAGGAGATAAGGGTAACGAAGCAACAAGGCCTCACACTAATTTTAGCGGTCTTCTTGCAAGGTTTTGGAGATGATTTTGTCATTTTTGACTTTGGTTTTTCTTTGCTAGATGATAGTAAGAATGAAGAAGGTGTGAGGATGATCATGGTAAAACCTCTCAATTTATAGAAGTGAAAAACTGTGGAGAAATGTGTTTGATTTGAGGTTAAACCATTGAAGAGATGAGGTTCCTAATGATTTGGAAGTGGGTTGAATGCTAGTCATATCACCCAAGTCAAGACATTCAAGAGAGATGGAGTGAAGAAGAAAAGATTTGCAATAAATGTGTTCTAATGAGTGGAATTTCATAATATTCGGATCACCCAGTTTGAAGGTACCAAAATTTGGTTCCTTCCTTTATGAAAAGGGCTCCTTGGGTGGATTTTTCAAATTTTTGAATTTTGGTGGAAATGGATTTTATATACCTAAGTGAATTATACTAGTTCTAATAAGAGTATAAGCAAGTTAGATTGACTTATAAGCATTGGATGGTAATTTGGAATTACGAAATAGTCAAAATTCAGAAAGTTACCTAAAGGATCCACGGCACCAAAATCATACACGGCCGGAACCCTAAAAAGGGTGTCGTCTGGTCCGCCTGTACAGGTACGGCGGTACCAATTTTCATAACGGACGGTACCAAATTTATGGTGTCGTCTGATCCGTGAAGTGCAGAAAAATGGACAGAGTGCGTTTTTAGGTGTCGGGGATTTTTCCGAAACCTGAAATTCTTCTCAAAACATGTGATACTAATCATTTGTAGTTAGGAAAAGCAGATAACACATATATAAACATAGTGGAGCATGTATTTTGAGCAAGGCTTTTTGATTTTCACATTATAGTGAAAATGGGTAAAATTTGATAGCATACTTGCGCTATCCCCCTGCATAAGATTGTTAGCATTCACCATTGTTTTAAGTTATATTATCATCCTACATAATAAAAACAACGAAATTGTATCAAACATTAACGATAATGCATTGTTCCAAACACTCCTTAAAAGTACCCTTATTTGTCCAACTTCTTGTAAATCTTGTTCATCATCCTACCAAGGCACTTGAACTTTCCCTTAGTTTGCTTGAACTCCGCTGATTCATTCTCTATTTCGGGAAGAGACGCATAATACTCATGAGGCGGAAGACGAGAGCTTGGAAGACCATCCTCGGAGCTATTTGATGATGATGATGATGGAGTTGGAGGTTTTGCTCTCTTGCCTTTTATCTTAGCAACTCGTGCATCACTCAAAGGTACAAAGATGTGAGGGATGAGCTCATAGTGTAGATGCATCCCTTTTGGACTTGGTTGAATTGCTGCAAAGTTTCTATAGAGACGGGTGAGGAGCATCCCATATGGAAGAGCAACCGATCCTTAAGTTGGAATATCAGTCATTCTCCTAACGATGTAGTAAGCTAAATTGAATGGTTGACGGGTGGACAAGTTGTAGAGCATATGACAAAGGCAAGCGTTAATGTGATCCCTATTTCCTATGGTGCTAATGACGTTGGCTCTAAGTAGCTCCTCCCATTTCTTAAATTCGGGCTTAAGTTCATTTAGCTCCATTCCATATGGATCCCGGTTTACTTTTTTCCTTCGGGTAACTCGGGTTGTATCACTTTTAGGTTAAAAGGTGTTCACGGATGACATCCTTATCGGCCAAACGGGTTTGGTAGGGTGGTGAACGGTCATTGATTGCATCAAGAGCCGGAGTGACCACTTATCCGTAGACACAAGTTCCTCGGTTGGGAATTCCTAATACTGAGCAAAGTTGCCTAAGGTGATGGTGTAGTTGTTTTGATTGATTCTAAACCTAAGACAAAATTCATCATCGTCTTCATCATTAAAGCCGGTCACACTAGCATAGAATTCTAACACAAACCTAGGACAAATCGGTTCATCGATGTCAAGAAGACAGTCGAATTGAATGGCGGCTAGTTCTTCACGAAGGTTGGTATTTTCAAGGAAGGATGAGTGAATGGTTCTACCCTCATGAAAATACCTTGATTCTAGACCCCTAAATATTTCTACTTGTTCCTTGGTAAGTCCTTTGGTTTTGTGGTGTTTGGGAATGTAGTTAAGGGTGTCTTTGTGATCATAGAATCTTGCGGCTACCATGGTTATTCCTAAGGACAAGAGTTAATATGTTAAAAATGAGAATAAGTTTTAACGTTTTTTGGTTCTAGTGTGTGCCTATATGGAAACAATTTGGAGTTGCAGTTATCTCGACTCATTTTATGCACAAAATGGTTTTAGAGGGGTGTTTGGCAAATACCATGAGATAACTCAAATGCTCCTAATTCAATGTGGCTTCATTTGAATATACCCGGGAATGCATATTAGTTATACAATACCTTTAGTATTCAAGAGCATGCAAGTGATGAAAATTTAACGTTTCTATTTGTATTAGAAATAAAAAAATTGTTTTCCTACAAGTGGGAAGCTTTTCAAAACTTTTGACATGGGGTGTTTGGTTGTTTAAACAAGGCCTTATATTCATTATCTATCAATTAGTGGGAAGCATGATTTGTTTATGCAATATGATAATATAGTACCTAATTTCAATGACTAGTTATGTATTTTGCCAATTTGGTATAAAAGCATACATAAAACCCCATGTAATGATTTGTGATAGTTTTGTGCACAAATAAGAATCCTAGACTCCGAATTAAGAGATAAAATGGAGTTAGGATACTTACAATGATGTTATCTTCAGTGATTAGTGAGTGGGAAGGTGACAATAATGAGCTTGGTTTAAGTTTTACACGTTTTGGTAAAGTGGGTTTTGAGGAAGAGGATGATTTGTATATAGCGGTTTTGTTTCAGAGACCACGGACCGACGGCACCAAATATTTGGTTCCGTGCGGGTTGTCGTTAGCGCCGTACATGATGAGTGTACAAGACAAAGTGTTTAGTTTTGACTATTCTAATGTTTTGGGCTATGTTTATCCTACATGTTTGGTTCCATTAACCCTAAACCAAGTCTAAGAAGATTAAAAGGTTCTCGCTAAGAGGCTTAGTTAAGATGTTGGCAATGTTGTCTTGGAGGATACTTTCTCGATTGAAATGTTTCCTTTTGAACATTGTCGCAAGAAAGTGATAGCGGATTTCAATATGCTTTGTCACGAGCATGTTGAACGGGATTCTTGCTGAGATCATTAAACCCTAAGACGTTTTCTCTCTCTGGCGAATAGCGAATACTCCTTCTTTCCGATTCTATAATAATCGATTTAAAAACTCTTTTAATTACTACTAAACGTGGGTCACTCTACCTTTGTTTAGTATTGTATTAAATTGGTTTATCTATTATTGAGGGTGGGTGCATATATTCAGATTGCATGGTTCTATTATCATAATATATTATCAATCACTTAGGCCTACTAATCTGGCTATATTCACTTTTTTGCTACTTATCTGATTTGGTTTTAATCAATCGCTTACTATTCTAACGATTTTTAAACCCTAACATCCCTTAAATCGTTTAGGTTTTTTGTTGAATCGTTTTTTAGGGTTTATTAAATCGCCCTGATTCATCCTATCATTCTCGTTAACATTCTTGTATTATGGGATAGGATCAAGTTTTGTGGTTTAAACCCTAACGCCTGCTTAGGGTTTTCGTAGTGCATGTCACCGTTAATTGGTATTTGGTCAGTGATTTGATTCGGTAGGTTGAGGGTTTAAGAGGATGGAAAAGGTTTTTCAACAAGAATAGTGCTCGTAAGGGCACTAGAGATGTGGGTCTTCTACTAGTTTGGCCGATCAAACTAGTGGTTCATAAACTATTGATGCACCATCTAACTTGGCCGATCAAGTTGGGTTGCAAAAGGATGATGAACTTCTTCGCACGGAAGGATAAGGTTGTTTTGGATGATTTGGAGCAAAGCCATGATACACCTGCTTCCGATTCGGCCTCTAATGTTTCACAACAACCTAGTGTGGAGCAATTGATTGCTAATGCGCATCAGAACTTTGATGAAGCAATGAATAAAATTGATGTTGATATTGCTAAGATGGCTTCATCTTCTGATGTGAACAATTCGAGTGGTATTGGGCTTCAATCTAAGTCGAATGGTACTAAAGTTTATTCAAAGAAATACTCCTTTGTCGAGTTTTGATGTGGCTATGCAATCCCAGATGTATGGTACTACTCATTGTGTTACTTCGATCCTAATGCACCCAAGGTTGTTACTACCGTGGTAATGGAGTTAAGTCGGTTTCTTACGCGGATGTTGCTACTAATGAAGCCCGAAACACGATCTAATTTTCGGAGGCTAGAATGTAGCAAAAGAAGAATGATGTTGACCTTTCATCCCAATGAAAGTGGTGGAAGAGGTGAACATGAGGTTTGAGAATACTCTACGGATACTTCCTTGGTCAACGCCTTGCTTTCCTGTTGTTGACTATTATGTTCGCAATCATGGGCTAAGTATGGTTTACAAAAGGTTATGATGAATGCTAAGGGATTCTTCTTCTTCAAGTTTAATTCGAAAAAGGCGTTGATGATGTTCTTGATAATGGTCCTGGTTGATTCGTAATGTTCCTATTATTCTTAAACCATGGACATTGAACACCAACTTGCTTAAAGAGGATTTGACTAACATTCGGTGTGGGTTAAATTCCATGATGTTCCTTTAGCTATGTTTTCGATGACGGCCCGATCTTCTTGCTACATTGATTGGCACGCCTAAAAGGTTAGATGCTTTTACTAGTCAAATGTGCAAAGAATCTTGGGGCCGTAGTAGTTTTGCTAGGTGTATGATTGATGTGAAGTCGGATGAGGTTCTTAGGGATGCCTCACCGTCGAGATTCCTTTACTTGATGGTACGGGTTCGACTATTGAGAAGATCCGTGTTGAATATGAATGGAAACCGCCTAGATGTGAGAAATGTCGGGTATTTGGACATACTTTGGTGGATTGTCCTAAGGTTGTGATTCCGATCGCTCAACCTCATAAGGACGAATCGATGGGTTTCGCATAACAATAAGAAGAAGGAAAACAAGTTCGGCCGAATCCGGGTCGAGGAGGTTCTACTAAATCTGTGGTGGGCAAGCATTTTGAATATCGCCCAAAAGCCTCCTCCGAACCCAAGAAAGTAAATGTCGGTACAACGATGGCTTCTAATGTGGCTAGTTCGAGTGGAACCAGGATCACTACGCCTAATCGGTATGATGCTCTTAATATGGACGATACAGATGTGGATAATGGTCGATACAATGGAGGTTAATGAGGATGAGTCGATTAAGGCGGTTATACATCACATGTTCCGCCATGAGTGATTCAATGGGAACAATAGATGTTGGTTCTACTCCCATAGTTGAGAAAAATTGGTAAGCTTGAAAACTAATTATTGATGGGAAAGCTACTCTTGTGGATGATGATGGTCAACCTATTCCGTCTACCTCTTCTACTAAGAGAGCTAACCCTTTTTCTAAAGTGGGAGAGATTGAGGTGTCGATTCAAGATGAGGTTGTTGCTAACCCATTTGATGAGTCTCGCTAATATATTTGGCGGTGGCCGGAGTTTGAAGATGACTATGATGAATATGACTTTGATGACTATGCAAAGAAGGTTCGTGATCTTCCGGAATTTGGATAACTTTAATGCCATGTATGGCACAAAGTTTCAAGGTCCTAGGAAGTAATCTTATTTCGTTGTGTCATTTGTTATCATTTGAGTAGTGGTTTGTTTTCTTGTTTAGAAAATAGGAAGTATCTTGTTATGTAAGCTCTATGCCTATGTAACGGTCGATATATGGGATTTCACCATATACATTGTACTTAAACGCTTATTTGGTTAATATATTTACCGTGGTGTGGGATTACCCCTTTACCCAAAAAAAGATTCTTGCCGAGATCGATGGCTCCTTTGTTGTCGCAGTATCACAATGTCGCTGAGATGAATTCAGTAATTCACGAGAGCTTGCTTCATCCAAAGAGCTTGTTGACATGCTTTTCCTACCGAGACGCACTCGCTTCATGGTTGAAATGGCCAAGGCCGTTTGCTTTTGCAAACCATGAGGTAAGACAATGTCCAACAAAAGTGCAAATACCACTTGTACTTTTTCTATCTACATAGTCACCGGCATAATCCTAAACACGTTGTTCCCTTGGGATACCATAATCCTAAACACGTTGTTCCCTTAATGTATCTAAAAATCCTTTTTAAGGCTTCTAAGTGTGATGCCTTTGGGTTTTCTTGAAAGCGAGCACATAGACAAACACCTAACATAATGTCGGGTCTACTAGCCGTAAGATAGAGTAGGCTACCAATCATTCCTCAATATTTAGTGTTATCTACGGATTCACCTTCCTCATCCTTGGTTAGTTTAGTGTCCGAGGACATGGGTGTCTTAGTTGGTTTGGAATCTTCAAGACCAAATTTCTTAAGCATGTCTTTTATATATTTAGATTGGTTAAAAAATATGTCATCTTCTAGTTGTTTAATTTGAAGTCCTAGAAAGAAATTTAACTCACCCATCATACTCATTTCAAACTCGTCGTGCATGATTTTAGAGAAATCATCACATAATTCTTGACAAGTTGATCCGAATATAATGTCATCAACGTATATTTGAACAATGATAATATGTGATTCCTTTTTCTTGGTAAAAAGAGTATTATCTACTAATCCCATAGTATATTTGTCATCAATAAGAAAAGTCTTAAGTCGGTCGTACCAAGCTTTTGGTGCTTGCTTAAGACCATACAATGCTTTCTTGAGTTTGAAGACATGATGTGGTTTCTCAAAGTCGGTGAAACCGGGAGGTTGAGCAACATACACTTCTTCGTTAATAAACCCATTAAGAAAGGCACTTTTAACATCCATTTGAAATAATTTAAAATCATAGGCACATGCATAAGCAAACAATATTCTAATAGACTCAAGTCTAGCTACCGGTGCATAAATTTTATCATAATCAATCCCCTCTTGTTGATTATAACCTTGCACTACAAGCCTAGCTTTGTTTCTAGATGCTATACCATTTTCATCCATTTTATTTGAAAAACCCATTTCGTTCGATTATAGTTTGATCTTTAGGTTTTGGAACTAATTTCCAAAATCATTTCTAACGAATTGGTTTAACTCTTCTTGCATGGCAATTACCCATGATTCATCTTTTATTGCTTCATTTATGTTTTTCGGTTCAATGGTGGATACAAAACAAAAATAATTACTTTGATTTTGGGCTTGTGATCTTAAGGTTCTTTTATTTAGTTGTCCTATGACCTTGTCTAACGGATGACTCTTAGATTCTTTGATGTTTATAATTTCTTTATTTAATGGTTCATCTTCCTTGTTATTATTAATTATTTCTTGACCTTCTATCATTTGACTTTCAACTAAGTCATCATCTACCAAAGGTGATGTCTTAGAGGGAGGTGGACTTTCGTCGAATGTTATGTTCAACGATTCCCGACTATCATTGTTTTTTTGTTTAGGACAATGTAAGCTTTACTAGTTTGAGAATAACCAAGAAATACACCTTCATAAGACTTTGGGTCAAACTTGGTGAGGTAATCTTTAGTATTAAGAATAAAACATTTACAACCAAAGATTCTAAAATATCCTAGAGTTGGCTTTTACCTTTATAAAGTTCATATGGTGTTTTGTTTAAGAAAGGACGATTAAAACTCTATTCAAAATATATGTAGAAGTGTCAATGGCGCTACACCAAAACTTTTGAGGAATGTTTTGTTCATTAAGCATTGTTCTACTCATTTCTTGAATTGTTCTATTTTTACGCTCTACTACTCCATTTGATTGAGGTGTTCATGAGCCGAAAAGTTATGTGTTACACCATTTGTATCACAAAAGTTTCCAAATTGAGTTTCGTTGTCAAATTCACGACCATGATCCGCTCGGATTGACACAATTTTGACACCTAGAAGATTTTGAATTTTCTTGCTAAGAATTTCAAATTTATCAAAAGCTTCATTTTGGTTTTCAAAACAATGTCAAAGTAAACCTTGAGTAATCATCTACTATTACCAAAGTGTATAAGTTTCCTCCGTAGTTTATAGCGGATGGTCCAAACAAGTCCATATGTAATAATTCTAGACACTTAGATGTGGACACCATATTTTTAGATTTGTGACTACTATAGGTTTGTTTACCAATTTTGCAAGCGTCGTAAAAGTGTTGATCATATTTTAGTTTTGGTAAATTTCTAACTAACTCATTTGAAGATAGGTTTTGTATAAGTCTCATATTAGCATGACCTAAGCGCCTATGCCAAAGAGAAGAGCTATCGCTCAAAGTTGTTAGGCAAAGTTTGTCATTATATGTTTTATCTATTTTCATGATGTATATGTTATTTTTCCTAACTCCTTTAGCTATGGTGATACCATCTTTTAGTATTTTACTACCATTTTCATCAAATAGTACTTTATACTTTTATCACATAATTGGCTAATACTAAGTAGATTAAATCCTAACCTATCCACATGTGCAACATTTTCAATAGTTAGGAGTTATGAGCAATCGTACCTTTGCCAATGATTTTGCTTTTGAGATTGCTACCAAAGGTGACATTACCTCCGTCATACTCTTGGTATGATGAGAAGAGACTTTTGTTGCCCGTCATGTGTCGTGATCATCCACTATCTTTTATCCATTCATCAGGTTCCAATCCAACTTTCAAGCATACCTAAGAAGCAAATAACTCAAGCATTTGGTCCCCAATATCTCATGGGTCCGTTTGGGTTAAACATACCATTTATTTGATTCATGTATGGAAACGATGGGTAAGAGTTCCATGGCATGTAATCTAGAGTTTGATATGGTCTAGGAAAGTTTTGATTCCAACTGTTGTGTTGGTAGTTGGGTTGTACGTTGTGGTTGCTCTTAGGAAAGGGACGTTTGGCAAAAGGAGTTTTATACCGTTGTTGAGTAGTTTTTTTTATCTAAATTCATTTTTGACAAGTCCTACTCCTGATGTAACAGCTGGTTTTAGTTTAACACTATCATTGGTTTTCTTTGTTACTTTAACAAATTCAAGACGGTCCGTATTGCGAACATTTTGTTCTCACGAGGTACCCGACACCATTATTTAGTACAACGGACGGAACCCTTATTTTGGTTCCGTCTCGTCCGTGGCTGCATCTTGTAGCAATTTTGACAGAATGTTCGTCTTTTTCGGCGTTTTTTTTACTCTTTGGAATTAATACTCATTAAAACCTAGCCCATTCATGTCTCCGTGTGTTTTATGGATTTTAACTATTTCATCGGCAAGAGCGATATTTTGTTAAACCTTTTAAACTTAGAATTATTTTCGATTAGAACATCTTGTGTGAGCTTTAGTTTTTCTATTTCAAGTTTAAGCTCTTGACATGACTTACAATCATCGCCATTTGCTTTTCCTTTTCAAGTCGCTTTTGCTTTTTCTTTTAACTCATAAACTTCATTTTCCAAAATTCCTTTTGGTTTTTAAAATTTATTTTAGTTATGATTTTAGACTTAGATCACACAATTGATTGTATTGTTTTTGCAAAGTGTCATCATCAATAGAAGAATAAGAAGAGTCGGAAAGTACCTCATTTGACTCATGTGCCATTAGAGCGATCTCTTCCTTGCTTGATTCTTCGTCGTCTTCACTATCACTCCAAGCACCACTTACAAAAGCTCGTTGAGTTTTGCTTTTGGGTGGCTTGGGACATTCTCCTATGAGGTGACTTGCATCACCACATCTAAAACATTTTCTTTCACCTTTACCCTTCTTGTCATCCCGATCTTTTCGAATGGCTTTTCTTCTCGAGGTTGTCTTACGAACTTTCTCTCTTCTAAAGAATTTCTTAAAATCTCTAACGCCATGGCATATTTCTCATCTTCACTACGGAGCAAGATTCGTCATCATCACTTGATTCCGCTTTTGCTTTTAGAGCAACGGATTTGATCTTCTCCCTTTTCCTTTGATGATCTCTCGAATCTTTCTCCATCACCATTTCGTGTACTTTGAGGTTACCGATCAACTCGTCTAGTGACATTATTGAGAGATCTTTTGATTCCTCAATGGCGGTCACTTTAGCTCCATTTGGGATGGAGTGATCTAAGAAATTTCCTGACAAAGTTCTAACTACGAAAAGATTCATCAAGTGCTTTAAGTGATGTAATAATAGTATTAAAGCGAGCAAAGCCACAATCAATGGTTTCGTCTTCAGGGATAACTAATTGTTCATATTGTTGAACAAGAAGATCAATTTTGTTATCTTTGACTTGTGAATTACCTTGATGTGTAACAATTAAAGATTCCCAAATATCTTTGGCGGTTTCACACATAAAAATTCTTTCATATTCTTTTCTAGGTAAAACATTATAAAGCATCATTTTAGCTTTGTTATTTTTAGCAACTAATTTCTTTTGTACATCAACAGAAATATCCTTTGTTGTAGAACTAAAATCCCCTTTAACAATAATAAACCAAAGATCTATATCTTTTGATTTTACATATGTTTCAAAATGGTTTTTCCAATAGATAAATCCAATGGTTTCAAAGAGTGGTGGTCTTTAAATAGATTGCCCTTCTTTAAAGTTTTCAGAATCCATGGATCGTTTCAAGTTTATAAAATACAGATTATTTTAGAAATTCTTGAGCAACGAGGCTCTGGTACCAATTGTAAAAAACTAGAAGGGGGGTTGAATAGTTTACCAATTAAAACTTTGTTTTGAAACTTATTGAAAAGATCAATTGAAATTGATCTTAGATATGTTAATGAAATATGCAAGCAATATGTAAATAGTAAATAAGGAAAGAAATGATCAAACCACAACAAGTTGTTTATAGTGGTTCGGCCTACAAGGACTCTTTTCCTTGCCCTACTCCACCTCGAGTCTCACACTCGAGAGTTTAACTCACTAGTCAACAAGCTCCTTTCACCGCGGAGAAACCTTTACACTTCGCTTACACTATTTCCGACACTAAGCTAGATGTCGAGTTCTTTCCAAGGGTACAACTACTCCCACACAATGTATTTTGAGGACTAAAATACTAACCACTCACACTCACAAGATGGTTTAATATAACAATGAAGTATGAATCAACACTAGATCATACAACACTAAACAAACAAGACTTCCAACTTCTCGTTTGAAGCTTGAATGTGACTTGATCTTCTTTGCTACAAAAGAGATCACTAATATGATATGAAACTGAGTTAGAAAGGTTAGAGAGAAGATAAGTAAGAGAGTATGATGGAAAGGGATAAAAAACTACTTGGCTTGGCATTGCTATTTATAGCCAAATGGATGAGCTGCCTGACGGACCGCTGAACCCTTAAAGGGTTCCGCCTGTACCAATTTGGTACCGTCCGGTCCGTGACCAAGATATCAAATCTTTGCTAAAGTCAACTCTATCTAAGTGAGATTGTGCAAGATATGAAGAGTACAATCCACAAAAATATCTAATGAAATCTTCCAATGATTCCTATGATGCATCACATGATGTCATATGTTGTATTTCTATTTTTAGAAATATGCAAGTACTTAAGTAGTGTTTGGTTTTAAGAACCTAACACATTCTAAAAACTACTATCATACATAATGATTAGAGTCATATCAAGATGTTACTAATCATAAATGTAAATGCTTGAATGATGAATATATTGTTTGAAAAAGCTTGTTTTAATATCTATTAAACTTGACAAGCTTTAAGCTTTTATACAAATTAAATTTACTTTTTTGTTAACAAAACTTAGGTAAAGATCAAAAATATAAATAACGTTTAATGACGATATTTGTATTAACACATCATTAACACACTTGGTAGGCTGAGCAGGAGGTTTAACAACTTTAGGACATTCTATAAGAGTATGACCAAAAATCTTACATTTTTCACAATGAGGTGGTTTCCACTCGTATTCAACCCGTATCTTCTCAATAGTCGAACCCGATCCATCAAGTAACGGTATCTCAACAGTAAGGCTGTCCCTAAGTACCTCATCCGACTTCACTTTAATCATACATCTAGCAAAACTACTACGGCCCCACGAGTCCTTGCACATTTGGCTAGTAAAAGCATCTAACCTTTAAGTAAGTTGGTGTTTAACCCACACCGGGATGTTGGTCAATCCTATCAATGTGGCAAGGAGACTAAGGCCATCATCAGAAAACATAGCCAGAGGAACATCATGGAATTTAACCCACACCGAGATGTTGGTCAAATCCTCTTTAAGTAAGTTGGTGTTCAAGGTCCATGGTTTAAGAATAATAGGAACATTTCTAATCAACCACGGACCATTTTCAAGCACATCATCAACACCTTTCTTCGAATTGAACTTAAAAAAGAAGAACCCTTTACATTCATCATTACCTTTTGTATACCAAACTTAGCCCACGATTATGTATAAAGTAATCAACAACAGAAAAGCAAGGCGTTGACCAAGAAAATACCCATACAAAGTATTCTCAAACCGAGTGCTCACCTCTTCAACCACTTTTATCGTGACGTAAAGATCCACACCATTAGCGTCAGACTACACTCCAACCTACGAAAGTTTGTCGTGTGTTTCTTTTGTTCAAGAGAAGTAACACCAAAGATACGATGAATAAGGTTGTTTCAAAACACCAACCTTCTCAATACCAACAAACCCCATGTGCATTTGTATCAACCTTATCATTAGCATTATTATGGCCATTAACATTAGAAGCCATAGGACCACTCGTATCTTGAGGAGATTTCAATAATAACCAATAGCGAAGCATCTCCGAAACTCCTTTTGCGATGCGGCACCTTAAGATGCTCAAAATTAGCCCTAGTAGTAGTAGTATCCACCGTCAAATTGGTTTTAATGGTTGCCCATCACACCCACAAGAACAAGTTTTCCTCAAAGATTTGTTTTCAATAGCACGAATTTTCAATAAAGTATCATGACCTCAGCGTGTCATGACTAGGTGCGCCATGACTAGGGCTTGAACCAAGTGAAACCGGCTCCACTTGTCCATCGTGACGAGAATCGAAGCAATACCAGTAAACCCATCATTCCTACTATTAGGATTCATTGTCAATTGAAGAATCGACTCACCAGGACTAACAGTAGGCTCATCATCGTTTAATTCATCAACCTTGTCCATAACAACAAACAAGAAAGTAAAGCAACCCTAAAAACGAAAACCAGAAAGTAGTAACTGAAACCCTAAGAAAACGAAACACCAGGAGAGCAAGAAGATCCACGTCAATCTTCAGTCACGATAACCTTAGTATCACTAAGGCATGATTAAAGCACACGATACTAACCAACATCAATCATGATAGCAGGTTCGGTTAAATCAATAACGATAATAAGATCAAACAGTAGCAGCGATTTGAAAGTAAACCCTAAAAAAAGGATAGACCGACCCCCAAAATCAAGACTTATTCGCTTAAATCAGAAACAATCAACACCCCACGAATGGTTTGTTAACTAGAACAGATCAACGTCAAAGATAATTGAGAAAAGGAATAGGACGATCGGATTGTTAGGGTTATCATGAAATTGAAATGCTCATGTTCAACATGAAGTATACTGCATATCTATTTATTGTCTTGTTATATTGCTACCGAAACTTGGACAAGGGTATTTACATGGTGCAAAATTCGTGATGCTTCAACTACTTCCTTTCGTATACTCAGAATCAAGGATAGAATTACAATTCGATGTTGTCGCAAACAACCTCTAGGCCCTTTTGAGATTCCGAAACAAGATGTCATTCTCAACAAAACGGCGTTCCAAAGATCTGCTTCTTAATGACATTAAGTTGTTTTCATTTAACTGGATTTCTAGCAGGCTTAAAAAGATTAATATGAACTGAATCGTGTGGTTCGATAACCCACAAAACATTATCTGTAATTAATCATTGTATCTTGGTCTCCTAGTACCTTACCAGGCTACTCCATTTGTAAATATATTCTTTTTGATGCTGTTCAAAAAAAAAATTATGTTCTAAACTTTTTGTATGTAATGTATTTTATATGTAATACAGATTCAATTATATAATCAAAGTAGTTTAAAAATACAAGCACTGTTCTTAATTAGATAATGCAATCATTTTCTGTGAGATTTTTCTTCTTAGATAATGCAATCATTTTCTGATTTTCTTTATCAAGATTGAAATCAACTTTTCTTTTTTTCTTTTGACTTATTATTCAATTATCATGACCATTAAACATATATTCAAATCAACTAGACGATTACCCACATATAGCACCCATGGTGTATAGTAGCGTCAATTTATGTGTGCAGTTTTTTTTACGTATATATGGGTGTGGACTGTGGAGTAAGTGGGAGCTCCAAAGGTTAGTGGTTTAATTTGTAATTAAATACTTAAATATTTAATAAATTTCATTTCCTTTCACAGGTAAGGACATGTTAGTCTTATAACATTACTAATTTTTAAGTTTTTATGTTTTAAATAAATGTATTTTCTTTTTATATTTACTATAGTTGCAATACAACTTAGCATGTACAAATCGAATGGCAATTTTTTTTAAATTAAGCGATAAATAGGTAAAAGAAATTCCAAGTTATTAAAATGGATGTTACAATTTCTGTTTCCTTTATTAGTAATTTGTATTGTAATTTTATCAATTTTAGCATGAGGACTTAAGACAACTCCGGTCATTTGCCGAAAAACTTTGCTTGATGTTGTCAAAAACCTTGAATGTACTAGTATATATGTTAAGTTGTTGGTTCTTGTGTTCCTATTTATGAACAAGAACATCACTTCATAACTCTTATTTAGCTTAGTGTATAAAAGATCATGGAACTACATGGTTGTTTGACTGATCGAGTGTAAGTTGATATTGTGCTTTCGTCAACATATACAAGCATATAACAGAGAGGCAATATTTCATTGGTTCAAGAGGATTTGATCCACCCATTTTAGTCTCAAATCACTCATGATCAAAAAACAGCAACAAACATCAGAAAGTTTCCTTATACTTTCTTCTTGTTGAGTAGTTTGTCAATCTGTAATGAAAACCCTTTTACCATATACAAAAAATGCTGATGTTATATTCATTTATGATGTTCAAATCAACTAGACAATTACCTACATATAGCGCCCATGGTGTATAGTAACGTCAATTTATATGTGCAATTTTGTTTACGTATATATGGGTGTGGACTGTGGAGTAAGCGGGAGTTCAAAAGGTTAGCGATTTAATTTGTAATTAAATATTTAAATATTTAATAAATTTCATTTCCTTTCAGAGGTAAGGACATGTTAGTCTTACAACATTACTCATTTTAAGTTTTTATGTTTTAAATAAATGTATTTTCTTTTTATATTTACTATAGTTGCAATACAACTTAGCATGTACAAATCGACTGGCAAATTTCTTTAAATTAAGCGATAAATAGCTAAAAGAAATTCCAAGTTATTAAAATGGATCTTACAATTTCTGTTTCTTTTGTTAGTAATTTGTATTGTAATTTTATCCATCTAAGCTTATTTATCAATTTTAGCACGAGGACTTGAGACAACGCCGGTCATTTGCCCAAAAGCTTTGCTTGATGTTGTCAAAAACCTTGAATGTACTAGTATATATGTTAAGTTGTTGATTCTTGTGTTCCTATTTATGAACAAGAACATCACTTCATAACTCTTATTTAGCTTAACATCCAGTAAAACCCTAATTCTCTCTCTCCCCTATGGAGATTTCCGGCAGCCCCTTCCCATTAATACTCCGGCCATAAAACCTTCTCTACACGTCCTCTCTACCCTTTAATTTGTTATTGGGTATGCAATACGTTGTTTGAGATGTGTTTTTTATTCCAGGAAGCGGCGGCTGTCTTTATTTTCTTCTATATCTCACGAAATCTCCATAGATAATGGCGGCTGGTAGTATTATGATCAATTCTTATTGTTATACTACTGGTCGTTGTGATCAAGGTACACCATTATCATCTAGGCTTATATAAATCGTGCCCTTGATCTTTTTTTGCCGAAACCCTAAAAGTTTTTGTTGCCATCGATTTTCCTATTTATTAGGATAATCGTTTTTTCTGTTAGGTGTTTGGGTCTATTTATGGTTCGGTTTTGTTCCTCACGAAGCTTATGATAATATTTTTTGAGGTGGTTTGGTTGATGATCACTGTGCGGATACCCTATCTTAGGGTTTCGATTTTTATGATTAATGGTGTCTTGGTATCCCTTATTAGGGTTGGTATGTTGGTTGCGTGATCGCTATCCGCTGGATTTATTGTGTAAGGGTTAAGGAGAGATGTATGTCATGATGGCGCTTTGTCGCATCATGGTTGGATTTCACGCTTTAAGCTACGATCCGTTATTGATGTGGTTATGGAAGTTAGGGGTTGTTATACTCTATTGTTCGATTCGCTTGATTGGTATGGATGGTAAGGTTTTCTACAACCGTATTTTCTTGTCTTCTTGGTTGATTATGACAAGATTGTTTCCATCAAGATCTTGGTTGTGTTTGGCAACTTATTGGGACTCATAATCATGTCATAGTGTTCACAGATCACACGCGCTTAATGGGTGGTGGGCGATTCGATGTTATTTAGTTCACTTTGGGTGATCATATATGGTCCGGTGTCCTTGTGACTTGATCCGTGGGTTTCTTCATGATTCATTCGGATGGTTTAGAAGATTGGTTCAAGTTATCATAGGCTGGAAGTTAGGGTCACTTATACCCTGTTTATGTTTCAAATTCGATTTGCTATGGATTGCACTCTTATTAGGTTATTAGATTATGCTTTGTGTATAATTCTAATAGAAGTTGCAAATGGATTTGATTCTGTCATGCTGGTAGGTTGGGTCGATTAGACCATGTTTATGCTTCAAATTCGATTAGCTACTAAGTCACTCTTATTAGGTTATTAGCTTATGCATTTTGCATAATACTAATAGAAGACGCAATTGGTTGAAGCTGGTAGTTTGAACTATTATGACGATTGGAAGATTCAAGGATTTGTCTACTTGAATAGCATTTTATTTTTTATATATAGTCGTTGTAGTTTGTGTTCAATGTTTGTTATAAGCGTGGTTTGTCACGTTTATATGAGTGTCTGTAAGTGTCCTAGGATCGAGGCGAGGGAATTCACCGCCTTTGTACTAAAAACGCTTGGTTAATAATATTTTACCAGGTGCGTGATTACTCCCTTACCAAAAAAAAAAACTCTTATTTAGCTTAGTGTATAAAAGATCATGGAACTACATGGTTGTTTGACTCATCGAGTGTAAGTTGATATTGTGCTTTCGTCAACATATACAAGCATATAACAGAGAGGCAATATTTCATTGGTTCAAGAGGATTGATCCAGCCATTTTAGTCTCAAATCACTCATGATCAAAAAACATCAACAAACATCAGAAAGTTTCCTTATACTCTCTTCTTGTTGAGTAGTTTGTCAATCTGTGATGAAAACCCTTTTACCGCATACAAAAAATGCTGATGTTATAATCATTTATGAGTAAATAACTACTCCTTCCGTCCCAATATTATTATCCTCTTATAAAAAACACACAGTTTAGAAAAAATGGAACCAATGCCTTGTTCAAACAATAAAATATCATCTCCACCGCTAAATTCTTTTTTGATTGGTTGGCACAAGAAAGGAGTTATTATTTTGGGACATCCCAAAATATAAATAGGGACTACAATTTTGGAAGTGGGAGTAGTTTGTAGCGTCTCGCTAGGTATTATTGTGTTAGTCGGTTTAAAGGTCTTATTATACTTTCTAACATCTCGCTAATTTTTACATATAATATAATGTATTTTACCGTTAAAAACATTGTTGTATATTATAGATGTGTAAAACAAAATTGGGAAGTACTCCCAAGAAATTGGTAAAGTTCTTAGATTTACATAAGAGTGCTACTTGCAATGGCGCAGTGCGGGTTATTTGTAAGAGTGTCATCAATTCGGTTATTGGGTTGTTCGATTTATTCGATTCGATTAGTTCGGCGTGAGCTCGTTGAAGCTCGGCATATTTGAACTTATATTTTTGGGTAAAAGGTCAAAAACCCGGTAAATATATTACTCAAAAAAACGATTAAGTACAAAGGATATGGGTGAATCCCATATCTCAACCCTTTACATAGGCGGAAAGCTTACATAACAAGATACTTCCTATACTATATATCAGAAAGTAAACCACTACTCAAAAAATAACATTAGACTCCTAAGGAAACAAAATTACTTCATACCAAGTCCTTGAAGCTTGATACCATACGTGTCATAATAAGCATCCAAATTCCCTGGAAGATCGTAGACCTGATACGCATAGTCATCATAATCATCTTCACGATCATGACCACCACCAAATAGGTTCGTTGACTCATCGAACGTGTTCACAACCTCCTCTTCATCATTATCGGAGTCAACAATCTCTCCCACCTTAGAGAATGGGTTAGCCCTCCTAGTAGAAGAAGTAGACGGAAAATCCTTTTTATTACTTGGATAATCAACCTTTTTAATATGATTACAATCATCATCAACAACAGTAGCTTTCCCATCTATCAAAAGTTTTTCAAACTCCCCAATTTTCTCAACAATAGGGGTAGGACCAACCTCGTTAGCTTCCATTGAATCACTCACAAGCGGACTTGTGATACATTACCGGTAACCTCCTTTGCTTCCATTGTACTACCAGAATCCACTACATCAGTAGGAGTGCTACGTTCATCAGTATTGATCATATTAAGTGCAGCAAAAGGATTAGATGTAACAATCTTCGTCCACTCGTACTAGCCACTTCAGTGGCTTTCTTCTTTGTATTATCCACTTTATTGGGTTCATGAGGAGGCGCTTTAGGTTGATACCTAAACTTAGGACCCACACCAGGTTTATTAAAACCTCCCTTTCCTGGAACACTTTGACCACCATTCCTACCCTTATTCTTGTTATTGACAGTTTAAAAGCCATCATTAACACTCTGTTTAGGCGTAGGAGGTGGAACAGATTTAGGAAAATCAAGCAGCATATGACCAAAAAGCTTACACGTATCACACCGAGGCGGTTTCCATTCGTATTCAACCTGAATTTTTTCAATGGTGGAACCTGTCCCATCAAGTAATGGTATCTCAACAGTGATGCTCTACCTAAGAGCCTGTTCCTCCTTAACTTCAATCAAGTACCTAGCAAAACTACTTCGACCCCATGATTCCAAGCACATTTGACTAGTGTAAGAATCTAACACTTTTGGCGTACCAATCAATGTGGCTATGAGGCTGAGACCATCATCAAAAAACATAGCAAGGGGCACATCATGGAATTTAACCCATACCGGAATATTTGTCAAATCTTCTTCAAGCAGATTAGTATTCAATGTCTAAGTTTTAAGAATAATTGGCACATTCCTAATCATCCACGGTCCGTTTTCAAGAACATCATCAACACCTTTACGAGTGGAAAATTTTAAGAAAAAGAACCCCTTAGCATTCATCATAACATTTTGAATACCATACTTTGCCCACGTATTACGAACATAATAATCAACAACCGGAAAAGCAATACGTTTACCAAGAAAATAACCATAAAGGGTGTTCTTAAATTTAGAGCTTACATCCTCAACGAATTTTATAGGAATGGAGAGATCCACCCCATTAGAGTTTTTACTACATTCCAACCTATGAAAATTAGACTTGCGCTTCGTAGAATCAATTGACATAGCACCCGCATATGAAACCGGCTTCACACTCGGGGCACCCGATGGTTGGGGCTGATTATGAACTTTGGGAGACGAATTAGAAACAACATTAGTACCATTGTTTGCATTCTCCACATTCGTAACTTCAACACCGTGCATAGCTTCTTGAAAGGTCTTACACGCCCAAAACGATCGGTCAAGACCATAATTCGCTCACCTCATTCCCACCGTGATCAACCCCGATCACCAACCCAACACTCCTATTAATGGAGGATAATGAACCCGTACCACTGATATCAACATTAATTATACCAGCATCCTTATTAGCACCAGATGAGTTCTTGCTATTAAGAAACCCCTTGTTTATCATCTCTCAAACCCTAATGCAATAAGCAACCTTAAAACAAACCAACCTAACCAACAAACACCTCCAGCACGCAAGCAAAACCAATAAGAAATAATGTAAACCCTAACTAAGGAGTTAGGGTTTTAATTGCTGAAAACCAATCACTAACCTCCGGCCATAATAATCACATGCATGGACAATTAGTATTATGATAGAAAAACTCAGCAGCAGCACACGTGAGTAATAATATAATAACCTTAGCGATCCAAAAAGTGCACCGACCAATGATCTCAATTGAGTAAGATAATACAACTTGACCAATCAATGAATTGAACCAACTGACCCACGTGAGAGTGTTACAATTGGAAGCAATAGAATAGATTGACCAATAGAAAATCAATTTGTATATCACAATGAATTCAGTCGCTACGATTGGAAAAAAAGTTAGGGATAGAATCGCCAAGAGAGAGTCGTACTTAGGGATTTTTCAAACTTATTTTTAACCTATTTAACTGTAAACATGTGCCATATTCATCTTAGAGTAGTGATTGGGAGACCTAAATTATGTGCCTAAAGATGTGCCATCATCCTGATGGCTACAACCATTGGACCCACCTTTTCACTAACCATTAAGATCATGACACACATGTTTAGACACATCTTTAAGCATATAATTAAGTTTCCCAATCATTTTCCTTCATCTTAAACATGCATGTACCTTTTTCATCACCGACTACATAAATTTCATTAGTTAAATATAGCACTATTATTAGAAGTTGTGTGAACCACGTATATTCTATGCGAAATGTGTTTTTTTTAGTTTTTTTTGGTAAAAGAGGATCAACATGGTAAATATATTGTTTCAAAAATATTTAAGTACAATGGATGAGAGCGAGTCTATCATCTCGGCTCGTTACATGGGCAATGAACAAGCACCAAATGTACAACAACCAAAATCACTAAATAAGAAAGCCATGTCAATCTTATGACCTACCAAACATAAAATTACTTCCTATCACGACCTTGAAGCTTGACATCATACAAGTTACAAAAACATCCAATTTCCCTGGTAAATCATAGACCTGAGTAGCATAATCATCATTAAAATAATCTTCAAGCTCATGATAGCCATCAGACGAAGCAAGAAACTTTGCCATATCATTATCCGGCTCAAATACCTCATCCTCATCACTGTCAGTAACAAATACTTCACCCACTTTAGAGTATGGGTTGCCCACCTTTTTCGAAGACGTACACGGAGAAGAAGTAGAACTAGGCTTAGTAGCCGCAATCTGCACCTTTGTAAAAGGCTTACCATAATGCTCAATAAAAGTAGCTTTCCCATCATTAATAAGCTTTTCAAGCTTCCCAATTGTCTCAACAATAAGAGTAGCACAAGGGATACCATTCACATCACTATCGTCCATATCAAGAGCATCAAATGAGTTTGATGTAGCAATATTCATCCCTATACTTGCCTCCTTACTAGCATCCGGATTTTTCGAGACATGAACATACTTCTGCTTAGGGTTTGAAGGGCTAAATTTAGCCCCTTTACCCACATCAATACCATGAAATGGCTTTTTCTGAGGAGCATGAACCCCAATCTTTTTACCTTTATCCTTTCGGTTCTTAACCTCAATAAAACTCTCTTCATCTTTGTCTACAATAGACGAAGTACCCTGACCACCACATTAACGTCATTATTAACAGCATCTTTAACACATTTTGGGCAATTGATAATGTGTTTTTTAGTTATGGCCTTATAACATGATTCTTATACACTTCTAAACTTAACATGTGGATTTCTAAATATTTAACTCGGTTTTAATTCTTTATATATAAGAAGATGTATGTGTTTTTTAACTATGCATTAAAGCATGACCGATAACGCCACACGCTGCTCGGGAAAGGAACTTCCTTTTCTTCGAGAAAGTCTTATAACACCCTAGCAAAGGAACCTAATCGTTGTAGTGTAGTATTAGGGGTGCCACGGGTATTTATATCGTCTCTAGGGAATAGGAATGCTAGTGAGAAGTTACTACGCTAAGGTTGGGGTTGAGGAAGATTATTTTTATCTTTTATGTTTTTAGGAAATGGAAGGTACGAATCTCGGGTTTGGATTGGGGTTTGGTATTTCACCGATTACTCTACTTATCTAATTATCTAATCTAGGTGTATATAGTCTATGTCTAATTATTGTGTGCTCGTATGATGGTTTAAAATGTGTTCACTTAGGTTTTATTACTCCTTAATTATCTCCTATTGATGGTTGAATTGTCACGTCCTTATTCTTAATCGCGTTGTGTGTCTAAAGTCGTAGGGTATGCGTTTATCCCTAACTCTTTGAACTTACCAAAGGGTCTCGTCTACAAAATCTCTAAGAATTATAAACTTTAACTCTAAGGTACTCTTTGGATGGTTTAGCCTACAACTACTCTAGGTGTCATAGTCTAAGGTTCACAAAGATTAATCAAGCATTAACTACACAACGAATGACCTATCGTGATTATTAGATCATTAACAATTAAGATAAGAGACAACCAATCAATATTCAATAATTAAGTTTCAGATTCCTAAGCAAACACACAAATAAATTAGCCGGACATGGAAAACATGCAGCATACACAAATAATCAAAGACATAATTGAATTAATGAAGTAAAACACTTATCTTAATGTAAGTTAGGGTTTGGAATCCTAAAATACTGTACAAGACAGCCTTGGTTCGGTTTAGGTTTGGACATAACATAATCAATTCCTTTTTCTTTATCCTCCTCATTCCTATAATAGACCGATAGTTTAAGTTCCTTTTCATCATTAGAGAGTGATGAAAACTTCTCAATCTTAAACGGCATTTGGTAAGCTATGTCATCGATCTCATCTTTGAATCGCACTATTCCTAACGAGGGGTCATAGGTCATCCCGGTGCTTTCTATGAAAGGTTTTCCTAGAATAACGTGGGACAAGCTAGGATCTATGGCCGTACTAATATCATCCACAATTATGAAGTCCGTAGGAAACGTGAAATTACCTACATAAACCGCAATCCCTTAACTTTACCAAGAAAATTGCACCTAACCCTAGGATTATCGGGGTCTTGCCTAGTTGGAATAGGCCTCTTCATTACCCAATTGTAGTAGGTGCTAGTCATTATGTTGATTGGGGACTTGCGATTAATGTAGGCCTTTGCCACGAAAAGGTGTCCTATGCAACATGGTATGTTAAGATTCCAAGGGTTCCCAAACTTGATTCTAGGGATTTTCCTAACATACATGTGACAGAGGTCACGCACTAAGTAAGGGTGGCGAGATAGTTCTTCTTCCGTGGGAAACTTATTGAAATAGTCGGTGTCTACTTCATCTATTTCCTCGGTTGTTTCATTCGTCCGTGGTTCACTAACCTCAAGTGTCTCCTCATGGCTTGCTTCGTCATTTGTTACTAAGGTGATGGTATTGACGAATTCAACGTGCTTAGCTAACTTACTTGGGTCCTTAATCTCTACACCGGAAGGCTCGGGAGTTGAGATAACATTAACCTTCCTATCACTATTGGTCATGGCTTTCAAGAGGTTATCTATCTTCCTATCCATTTCGGCTTGTTGTTGGTTAAAGCGGTCCGAGAGCTTAGCTATTTGGGCTTCTTGGGATGCGACTAGGTTTTGCAACATCCCTTCAATGTTTTGTTGTTTAGGTCGTGAGATGGGGGCCATGAGAAATCATTGAAGTGAATTCTTTGGTTTGTCCTCAATAGAAGTCGGGCTTGCCCTTCCATGCTTCTCGGATTTCATTGAAATTCCTAGGTCCGGTATTGTAGGAATCTTCCTCCTGCTCCATTAATACGCGAGGATGCGTAGTCAACGGAAGCATGTTCGGGATCGGGTGCGCGTGTTATAAAGATAACAAAACGCTCACACGAGGAAGAAACTTTGTTCAAATGACGTGAAGACTTAGGATTTTCGAGGAACTCATTAGGAATTTAACTTGATCTTCAAGCTCGAGCATCCTACGGTCGGAAGATTGTGAGTCAATAGGAGGCAAGGAGATTGCCTTAACGGTTTTGGGCAACTCACGGGGTCATTCCAACTTTCGCTGTCATAGAGGCAAGGTCCTCTATTATACCCCATGATTCTTCCGCGTGAGATCACTAAGTTTTCCACCGCCGCTTGGTCAATGGATCGCTTTGTGGGGAAGTTGACATGATCATAAAAGATTTGGACTTGAAGCCAAAGATCAATGCCGTGATGAGGGACTTTATGAAGTAAGTCCTTGAATCGAGTCCATGCATCGTAAAGAGATTCACCTTGATGTTGTTGGAACATCAAGATGTCATTCCTAAGTTTAGTGGTTCTCCCTGGTGGGAAAAATTGAGCAAGGAAGCGAGAGGTGAGATCATCCCAACGTAAGATGGAGCCGGCGGGAAGTCGCTCAAGCCAATTACTAGCTTGGTCCGTGGAGAGAATTGAAGAGACGCAGCGCGTGGTCTCCCGAGTAGTAGCATCAAGGTCGATGGAATCGACAATTTTAAGGAAACCTTTGATGTCGATTTGGATCTTCTGAGCGAAGTCCATGGAATGCACATCCGCTTTGCACCAACCGGATGGTGTCGGATCGCAGGCCGTAGTTTGGGCTTGGTCGGAAGCTCAATGGTGTTTCTATAGCCTAGGTGGCTTGGTCTCAGTATTCACCAAGAGTACGGGCTCTTGGCGGGTCATTTGGTGGCGGGTTGATGAATGGTGGGTGGTTATCACCTTCCATGATGAAAAGTGATGGGATTACGAACAAAGGTCACGTAAGAAGGGGATAGACTACGAGAAAGCTAAAATAAGAAAAATTTACTTGATAGGAATCTAGCAAAGAAACCTAAACGAGGTGGACTACTAACTAGCTATTCTATTCCCGACAGTCGCGCCAAAACTTGATAATGCTACACGCGCTGCTCGGGTCAAAGGAACTTCCTTTTCTTCGAGCAAGTTTTATAACACCCTAGGCAAAGGAACCTAATCGCTGTAGTGTAGTATTAGGGTGCCACGGTATTGATATCGTTCTCTAAGGAATAGGAATGCTAGTGAGAAGTTACTACGCTAAGGTTGGGGTTGAGGAAGATTATTTTTATCTTTTATGTTTTCTAGGAAATGGAAGGGTACGAATCTCTGGGTTTGGATTTGGGGTTTGGTATTTCACCGATTACTCTACTTATCTAATTATCTAATCTAGGTGTATGTAGTCTATGTCTAATTATTGTGTGCTCGATGAAAGTTTAAAATGTGCTCACTTAGGTTTTATTACTCCTTAATTATCTCCTATTGATGGTTGAATTGTCACGCCCTTATTCTTAATCACGCCAGTGTCTAAAGTCGTAGGGTATGCGCTTATCCCTAACTCTTGAACTTACCAAAGGGTCTCGCCTACAAAATCTCTAGGAATTATAAACTCTAACCTAAGGCACTCTTTGGATGGTTTAGCCTACAACTACTCTAGGTGTCATAGTCTAAGGTTCACAAAGATTAATCAAGCATTAACTACACAACGAATGACCTATCGCATTACTAGATCATTAACAATTAAGATAAGAGACAACCAATCAATATTCAATAATTAAGTTTCATATTCCCTAAGCAAACACACAAATAAATTAGCCGGACATGGAAAACATGCATGCATACACACAAATAATCAAAGACATAATTGAATTAATGATGTAAAACACTTATCTTGATGTAAGTTAGGGTTTGAAACCCTAAAATACTGTACAAGACAGCCTTGGTTCGGTTTAGGTTCTTACTCCAAAAGACTACACACAAATACTGAAAAATTCGGATTCTATATATAAGATTACAAGTGCGACGGCGTCACCTTATGATTTGTGACGCCGGGTCGTCATTAGGGTTTCTTCTAGGCCACATTAGTCTTGCGACGGCCACCTTGTGCTTGTGACGCCGCCTTCTTCAAATTTTATGACGCCGTCTCGATCAAATTTAGGCCGTCTGAGTGCGACGCCTACTCTTTTAAAGCTTGACACCGTCACTTGAAAATAAGAAATTTGACTGTCCGTCACAAAATGCTCCGACGGCGTCATAGCTTAAGCAGTTGACGCCGCCACCAGATTTCAAGAAATTGAGTGTCTCGATTTCTTGACTTTGGCCATTTTCTTCAGATATCCGCGCCTTTCGTCCAAATAAGTGACATTACAAAGAATTTGCCTTCAAGAGACCTAAAAAGTGAAAAGGAACGATATTAAGTAATAACGGATACAAAAGTGATCAAATAAAGGCTTACATGACCCTAAAAAACTCTCCCCTCCCATTGCTCTGGCGATTTTGGCGACTAATCCATAAACCCTTATCGTTTTTTCCCTAACCGATTCTCTACTAATTCATCTATTCCGTCCATAGCCCGATCATCTTCTCGATCTTGGTTGTGCGCCGTTGTTGATTTTCTAGGTTTCGCCTTCGGATTAATCGATTGGTTCTTTTCTTAATCGCAGATTGGGTTTGGTGTGATCGCACCTTAGGTTCTTATCCTATCACCGCAATCAATTCATCAATTTTAACCGATCGCTTTTTACTATGGGTTAGTATACGTGGTTTATGTTTTATAAACCCTAGTTTTTACTAGGGTTTTACTCGCTTCTTCAAGGTGACGCCGCCTTTGTGTTATTCTCGTGTTGGGTTTTTGTTTTGATGTCTAATTTGGGAGAGACGATCGTTACTATGTCAAGTCCAGCATTAACAATGAAGGCAATGTGAGTAACATGAATGTTAATGTTGATGGACATGAGGGGAGTAGGCCGCGAATGATGGACAAGTGGAGCCGCTTTCACTTGGTTCGAGCCCTAGTCATAATGCATCCGCTCATGATACCGATGGTAATGATACTCTATTGAGAATTTATGCTATTGAAAACAAATTTCGAGGAAAACTTGTTCTTGTGGGTGATGATGGGCAACCATTAAAACCAAAGAATGACATCGGATGCTACTACTTCACCGGGCTAATACATTTGAGCATCTTAAGGTGCCGCAATCACAAAAGGAGCTACAGGAGATGCTCACTGCTATTGGTTATTATTCGACACCTCCTCATGATACTAGTAAAGATACTAGTAGTCCTATTAATGCTACTAGTAGTCCTAATAATGCTGATGCTTTGAAACAACCTTCTACATCGTATGCTGGTGCTACTTCTATTGAACCAATGAAACACATGTCTAACTTTCTAAGGTTGGAATGTAGTAAGAAAGCTAATGGGGTGATCTTTTCGTCCCGATGAAAGTGGTTGAAGAGGTAAACACTAGGTTTGAGAATACTTTGTATGGGTATTTTCTTGGTAAACGCCTTGCTTTTCCCGTTGTTGATTACTTTGTACGCAATGTGGGCTAAGTTTGGTATACAAAAGGTAATGATGAATGCAAAGGGTTCTTCTTTTTAAGTTTAATTCAAAAAAGGTGTTGATGACGTTATTGAAAACGGTCCTTGGTTGATTAATAATGTACCTATTATTCTTAAACCATGGACAAGTGAACACCAATTTACTTAAAGAGGATTTGACCAATATCCCGTGTGGGTTAAATTCCATGACGCTCCTCTTGCTATGTTTTTCGATGATGGCCTTAGTCTCCTTGCACATTGATAGGCACGCCTAAAAGGTTAGATGCCTTCACTAGCCGAATGTGCAAGGACTCGTAATGTAGTAGTTTTGCTAGATGCATGATTGATGTGAAGTCGGATGAGCTTTCAGTGACAGCCTTCATCGCTGAGATTCCGCTACTTGATGGGTCGTGGTCGACTATCGAGACGACACGGGTTGAATATGAGTGGAAACCACCGCATTGTGATAAATGTAAGATTTTTGGTCATACTCCTATTGATTGTCCTAAAGTTGTTGAACTTCCTACTCACCTTCTAAGCGTGCAAATGATGGTGCAAATGATGGTTTCAAGACGGTTATTAATAGGAAGAAGGAAAGCGCGTGGGTCTTCTATTCCGGTCAAGGAGGGTTTTTCAAACCTGCTCGGTAACAGCTTCAATACCAACCCAAGAAGAATCCTCCCGAACCTAAGAAAGTCGTAGTCACTAAGAAGAATGCTTCCGATGTGGTTAGTTCGAGTGGAACCAAGATTGCTACATCTAATCGGTTTGATGCTCTTAACATGGAACATAATGGATGCGTCTCGTATTCCTTCTAATGACACTATCAAGGATGTGGATTTCGTTGTACAATGGAAGTTAATGAAGATAAGTCTACTAAGACAGTAATCGTATCACAAGAGCCTCTTGTGAGTGATTTGAAAGAGATGGAGTCGGTAGTGGCTCCTCAAACTAGTGATTCTTGTATACCGCCTACCTCTTCTACTAAGAGAAGTAACCCTTTTTCTAAAGTGGGAGAGATTGTAGTGTCCGATTCTCAAGATGAGGTTGTTATAACCCATTTGATGAGTCTCTAATATATTGGTGGTGGACAAGAGTTTGAAGATGAGTATGATGACTATGATTTCGATGACTATGCTAAACAGTTCGTGATCTTCCGGGAATTTGATGCCTTTAATGCCATGTATGGCACAACGCTTCAAGGTCCTAGGAAGTGATTTTATTTCTTTGTGTCATATGTTATCATTTGAGTAGTGGTTTGTTTTCTTGGTTAGAAACAGAAGTATCTTGTTATGTAAGCTCTATGCCTATGTAACGGCTGAGATATGTGATTTCACTCATATCCATTGTACTTAAACGTTTATTTGGTTAATATATTTACCAGGGTGCAGGATTACTCCCCTTTACCCAAAAAAGGCTTACATGACCCCTCAAAAAGGTACATTTTAAAACCTTATCAATGACACTTAGAAGTGGATTTGTAAGTGACTTGACTTGTGGATTTTTAAACATTTGACTCGGTTATAAAATTGACAATAAGATTTTTCTAACTATTTGTGTGCGAAACAGAAGGAAACATGGCGGGCTTTGTAAAGAGATTAAACACAAATGTTGAATAATTATGGGATGTTGCTCTTTTATAATGTTTTCAAGTTCTTAAGTCACTAATGCTTCGATACTTTATGCTAATGTTGTACTATAGATTATATTTGTCAATCCAAAAATAGTTATGGCGTTGATCTTTCGTTAATACCTTCCTGAAGAAACATTTAGACCTCGTGTTGTTGATGCAAAGCACTATTACAAAACAGGCTAATGCAACGAAAATTTGCAACATTACATTTCTGTTGCAAATTTGCAACCGTAATGCAACGAATTACCAACCGAATAGCAATGACAAAGAAAAAGGTTGTAAATCTGATGCAAATCTAAACTAATTTCTTTTACATTTATTTATATTATCTCTATTGCAAATGTGTTGCAAATTATAAAAATTCACAACGGAAAAGCAATCGAAGACAAAATTTAAATCTTAAGAAAGTAATCATTTGCTCCTGCAAAAAGTTTTCGCCTATTGCAATGCTAATTAAATCTTCATGTAGCCTTTTGCAATGGATGTGCATCGTATTTGGACGTTTGCATTAGTCCATTTATGTTGTAGTGAAGTGCAAGCAGCCTTATCTCATTATGAATACATTTGAGAATACATTGCATACGTCGTATACTAATAACAATATCTTCTCGTGTTTAATTTAGAGAGGAAAGAAGAGTATATAAAGAAAGAGGAGACGAAAGAAGGTTGATTTTTTTTTCCTAGAGCTTAAACAAAAGGAAAAAAAGTTGTCACTTTTATATTTTTTCATATTTGTTAATTTACTATTATACCATTTTAAACAAATTGAATCCTTAAAACTATACTCAATAAAACGTTTGCAAATAAAATGGCCAAATTTTTCAAAATGAATACTTATGCCACAAAAGTAGAAAATCATTAGCCCATGATATTCAAGTAATCAAGTCCAACAAAAATAAATCAATAAACATATTTAAAGCTCACTAAATTATATGGTAGTTGAGAAACAAATTAAACTAAATCAAGAGGGTTACATACCACTTTGTGTTAATGCTACGAGATAGTATCTAGGGTGGAATGAGCCGAGCCGAGCTTGAGCTCGGCTCGCTTATATATAAAGCCTCGAGCTCAGCTCGAGCTCGCTTCGAGCCTTATACTTTGAGCTCGAGCCTCGGCTCGTGAAAATTTTTCAAGCTCGAGCCCGCCCTGCCTCGACTAATTTTATGATGTTTTGAGCTCGCCCGTTAATTACATAAAGCTCGAGCTCGCTTACTACTTTTAAGCTCGCTTATACATATAGACGATATATACACGATATAATTCTAGGGCTCGCTTAGGTCGCGAGCCTCACTCGAGCTTTTGTACATGAGCTCGGCTTGAGCTCGATTATTAAATGAGCCCAAAATTAGGCTCGAGCTCGGGCTCGAGCTCGGCTCGTTCGATCTTTTTACCGATCCAATCCCGAGCTTTTCACGAGCGGCTCGGCTCCTTTACACCCCTAATAGTATCTATCTTTATATTTTTTATTGTAAAACTGGATTGTTGGGATTTTAGAACTAAGTTAACCATTAACTTCTACGAGTACGCAGCAGATAAGGATTTAGTAATCGCAATTAGGTTAAACACGTAATTAATAAACATTAATTAATAAACAATTAATTAATAGACTAAAATACACCGTTGGTCCCTAAACTTGTTCATGCGCATCGCGATGGGACAAACCTTGGCCTTATCATCGTGGGAGGTCCAAAACATGAGGTTTATATGCCGAACTCGTCCCTTGACCATTAACACCGATGTCAACGTTATGTTGTTGGGGGCAAAACCGTCTTTCAATGTAGCGTACTCAATACAAACCGTTGTACAGTGTTTGAAGCTAGTATATGTCTGTGTAACACGGTTTGGTCGTCATTTATCATCCATCCCTAAACTATCCTACAAAAACAGTCTTCTACAAAACGATAATCGCTTTCAACATGGTACGTCATTGGTATGGTAAGCAAGCTATTATTCGCACTTCATGGACCTCTCGCCAACTCGTATGCCGATTCTTTGTTGTCCTGTTGAAGTAAGTGCGTCTTAATATTTATTGTATTAGTTTGTTTTCTCAAGCAAAGAAAGTACATTGTAACAATGGTGGTTGTTTAATGACTTGTCATAATCATGAATAGGGTCTTTTTGTCGGTGGATACGATGGTATGATCCCAACTGTGCTCGCTCAAGAATGATCATACCAGCCTTTTGAGGGGAGAAATGAGCTTGAGGCAAGATTAGTAGCATGCAAGATGATGCGTGGAAGTGGAAGATTTACCGGTGCTCGCTGATATTGTTCTTGATTGTTTATGCATTGGGATAACTTTTTAGCTTTTATGTAATGAGGCGAGATGGTTAATGTTCAGTATCTTGAATTGTAGTAACGTTGTTATGAAGTATTCGGTTTGGTTTGTTTTTGACTTTCAATGCCTTATGGTGTCACACCCCCAAAATATCGCAGCGGAACGATAGTGTCATTGGGGTATGACGTCATAGCACAAAGTATGGATAAAGAAAACGACCTCTATAATGAGACGTTTTAAAGAGTTTACCATTCGATTAAATAATTTAAAGTTTACAACACATGAGATTCTGATGTGGGCCCAAGTGTTGATGAGCAGGCTATGATGTTTCTGGAGGCCCAAGATCGTGTGACAAAAGCGCCTCACTAAATGGGCATAACTTGGGCTACGGGCTCCATTTTAGGCTAATTACTAGTCAAATCAAAGCTTGGAACGAGGAGCACGTATGGAACTCACTCACGGTTTCTAGAACTTTCGAGCCCCAAACACTCTATTTTATGAGTTATTTGCATTTTAGTGTTTTTCGGGTTTTTGGACTTTGTTTATGTAATAACTTTCAGCCCGCTTTGTCTTCTAGGGCCCGCTTCGCTTTGTAGTCCTATTTAAGACTTCCTTTGTAGTGTGGGATAATCGCTTTATGAAATACCAAAAGTCTATTTTGGTAGCTTTGTTAAGAATTCCTATAATCGGATTCGGGTGAATCAACGATTATTGGTAGGATCGTTGTCGGTATTCGTGTGAATCAACAGGTCCGATTTTTTTGTTATCTCGTTATTTAGTCTACATCAGTTGGTTTCAGAGCCAAAAGTTCCTAATCAATATGCCTCCAAGGAGGAATAGGAATACTAATGACGCCTATGAACAAGAATTTGAGCAGCGTCTTATGGCGGGAATGGAGGAGCGAATGGGTCAGTTTGTTGATCAATTAACTGATCAGATGGCTGAATTAATGAATGAAAGAAGGCCTCGTAATCGTAACCTTCGGGAAAGTGAAGACGAACAGTCAGAAAATCCGTTCGGTGACGGTGACGGTTCATCTTCCGATGAACAACAAGAAAGGCGACCAAGGCAAAATGAAAGGGAGGATAATAGGCGTTGGGAATCTGGACTGAGGGTCAATATTCCTGAGTTTGATGGGGATACTTTGAATCCCGAGGGTTTCATTGATTGGCTTGTTGCGGTCGAAGAAGTTTTTGAATTCAAAGATATTCCCGAAAACAAGAAGGTTTCACCGATCGCTACCAGCTACGTGGTAGGCATCCGTATGGTGGCAAAGAATCAAACCGACACGGAGAGAGTTGGAAAGCCAAGAGTCACGACTTGGAGGAAGATGAAAAGTGCATGAGATCCAACTTTATTCCTCATAATTACCAACGGTTGATGTACCAATGTTACTGTAATCTAAAACAGGGGCCAAATCTGAAGATTACACAACCGAATTTTACCAATTAATTGCAAGGAATGATATTCAAGAGACCGATGAACAACTAGTCTCCGTTACATTGGTGGTTTAAGAGTCCGATCATGGATTCTTAACATGTTTGATCCAAAGGACACTTTCGTGATGCATATCAACGCATTATCTTTTGAAAACAGTAACCGACGCGTGTGGAGGTTCCTCTTATTCTCGCTACAACAGAGGTAGTTTCGCACGGTAACGAACATCACGCTTTGTTCCTAATCGTGCAAGACAGGTGGTAGCAATATCGACCGGTTTCTAAAGCGGGTTGGAAGTAGTACCTGAAGTGTTTTAATCAGGTGAACCCGTCACCGACAATGTAATGTGAAGGAAGGAAAAGGCACCTATTTGCCGATCCCGATGGCAATATGTATACTTGGGAAGTTGATGACGTGGCTAATGATGGTTATGAAGAAGCCCCAATTTTTATGAAGATGTTGAGTATGAAGAGGAAGTTGTGAATGGAGATGCGGGATAGCTTTGGTGGTAAGGCGCCTTGCTTGACACCAAAAGTTGTTGGCGGCGATTGGCTCGACACAACATCTTTCACTCGACCAGATTATCTCGGGTAAGGTGTGCACCTTTGTGGTTGACCCGGTAGTTGTGATAATTTGATATATGAAGAGGCGCTCAAAAGTAGGATCAAGACAGAGACCCGCTCCAAACCTTACAAATTACGTTGGCTTAAGAAAGGTGGTGAGGTTACTGCTTCCAAACATGTCCTTGTTCTATTTTCTGGGACAACCTACAAAGATAACGCTTGGTGTGATGTGGTGCCCATGGATGCTTGTCACTTATTACCGGGTAGACCTTGGGAGTATGATCGCAACACAAATCATAATGGGCGAACTAATACTTATAGTTTCCTATTTGATGGTGTGAAGATAACATTGATGCCGAATAAGCCCAAAGAGCTAGTTAACAAGCCCACTGGTACTTTACTAACCCTTTCCCAGTTTGAGGACGAGTTAGAGCAAGGAGATGAAGTTTTTGTGCTAATAGGGAAGGAAGTGGTTGAAGATAGCGAAATTCGGGTTATGATTCCTTTACTCAAGGAATTTTCTCGATGTTTTTCCCGATGATTTGCCCGACGGTTGCCCCTTTGCGTGACATCCAACATCATATTGATTTGGAGCCCGGTTCACAATTTCCTACTGTGCCACATTACGTGATGAGTCCCAGAGCATGAGGAGTCATGATGACGGTGGAGGAACTTGTTTCTAAGGGTCACGCTCGAGAGTATGAGCCCTTGTGCCGCTCCCGCCTATTGACCAAGAAGGATGGAACATGGCGATGTGTGTTGATAGTCGAGCCATCAACAAGATTACCGTGAGGCATGTGTTTCCTATCCTCGCTTGATGATTTGCTTGACCGCATCGTTGGTGCCACTATTTTCACAAAGTTAGATTTGAAGAGTGGGTATTACCAAACCGCCTTAGACCGGTGATGAATGGAAGACCGCTTCAAGACCGTGAAGGGTTGTATGAATGGTTGGTGATGCCTTTGGTTTGTCAAACGCACCTAGTACGCTTTATGCATGTGATGAACCAGTTGCTCGCATTTTATTGGGAAGTTCAGTGGTTGTTTATTTTGATGATATTCTCATTTATAGTACTTCTTTCAGGAGCATCTCATCCATGTGAAGTGTGTCTTAACTTTACTTGCAAGGATAGTTTCTATGCACCACAAAGAAATGTGTGTTCATGACCCCTAAGGTTCTCGTTTGGGGTATGTTATTTCCGTGATGGAACATGTGGATGAGTCTAAAGTAGCAGCTCTTCAAGGGTGGCCAACCCAACTACCATCACCGAAGTTCGTAGTTTTCATGGGCTTGCTTCTTTTATAGGCGATTCATCCCAAATTTTAGTTCCATCATGGCTCCGCTGATGATTGCATGAAGGGAAAGTCATTTGTGTGGACGGAGGAGGTGAATTGTCAGATTATCAAAGAAAAGCTCACTACAACACCAATTTTGGTATTGCCCGATTTTTCTCAAGTTTTGAGCCTACACCGATGCCTCAAAGGTTGCAATTGGCGGGTTCTCAATCAAGGTGGTCGAATGCTGCCTATTTTAGTGAGAAATTGACAGAGCCAAAGTCGAGGTACACTACTTATGACTTGGAGTTTTATGCTATTGTTCGCTTATAAAGCATTGGCGCCATTATCTATTTCATAAGGAGTTTGTTTTGTTCATCGATCATGATTCTTTAAGGCATATTCGCACTCAAGATAAGGTGTCACATAAGCATGGGCATTGGTTGGCATTTCTTGAAAAGTTTACTTTGTGGTCAAACACAAGACCGGTGTTAGGAATCGGTCGTCGATGCCTTAAGCAGGAGGAGTAATCGCTTGTATCTATGAAAGTTGATGTACCGATCGATGTCATTCGCGAGCGCTAACCATTGACCCATATTTTCTCGTTGTTCTCATAGGTGTGCAATCCGCCAAAACCGATTTCCTTCTACATGATGGTTTTTCAAAGGCAATCAACTATGTATTCCTAATTCTAGCCTTCGCTTGAAAATTATCAAGGAATTACATGGTGAGGGCATGTTGGTCGTGATCGCACTTTACGCTTGGTGCAAGCTTCTTATTTATGGCCTACTATGAGGAAAGAAGTGGAGCATTATGTCAAGCGGTGTCGATTTGCCAAGTTTCAAAGGGTACAACTACTAATGCGGGACTCTACATGCCTTTATCGGTTCCTTTGCAGCCATGGGTTGATATAAGCATGGATTTTGTGTGGGGTTACTCGCATCAAAGGGTAATGACTCAATATTTGCCGTTGTTGATCGCTTTCTAAGATGGTACACTTTATTGCTTGCAAGAAGACAACAGACGCAGCTTAATGTGGCCCAACTTTTCTTTCGCTGATGTATATCGCTTACATGGTTTGCCTTCATCTATTGTTTCCGATCGCGACACTCGGTTTCTAAGTCATTTTTGGCGTAGTTTGTGGAAGATGGTGAATACTCAACTCAATTTTAGTAGTGCTTATCATCCCCAAACCGATGGGCGACCAAGTTGTTAACCGGTCTCTTGGTAACTGCTGAGGTGCTTAGTAGGTGATCATGTGAAGTCATGGGATCGGGTTATGTCAAGTCGAAGTTTGCTCATAATCATGCCGTTAATCGAGCATCGGGTTTAGTCCGCTCTAGGTGGTTTATTCGCCAACCACGTGGTCCTCTTGATTTAATGTCTCTTCCTATTTTCGGTTCTATTCCAAAGAAAGTGCGTGATTTTGTTGAAGGGTTACATGAAGTTCATAAAGTCGCTCATGACAACTTGGTTCGAGCTAACTCAAAGTACAAGGTGATGCCGATCAAAGAGGAGGCATGGATTTTGAAGTAGGTGACTTTGTATGGGTGCTTTAACTAAGGATCGCTTTCTCGGTTGGTGAGTATAATAAATTGTCCGCTAAGAAAATTGGCCCATTGGAAATTGTTGACAAAATTAATTCCAATGCTTACCGTTTCAGTTACCGAGCCATATCCGATGTTCGGGATGTGTTTAATGTGAAACACTTGTTGCCTTACTATGGTGATTCTTCCGATGATGATCTTGTCATAATTCGAGGACTAATTTTGTCTACCTGTGGGGGAATGATGTGGGCCCAAGTGTTGATGAGCAGCTATGATGTTTCGGAGGCCCAAGATCGTGTGACAAAAGGGCCTCACTAAAATGGGCATAACTTGGCTACGGGTCTGCTTTTAGGCGAATTACCAACAAATCGAAGCTTGGAACGAGGAGCACGTGGTGGGACTGACTTTGTCGGTTTCAGAACTTTAGAGCCCTGAAACACTCTATTTTATGAGTTATTTGCATTTTAGTGTTTTTCGGTTTTTTTGGACTTGGTTTATGTAATAACTTTCACCCGTTTGTCTTCTAGGCCTGTTTCGCTTTGTAGTCCTATTTAAGACTTCCTTTGTAATGTGGGATAATCGCTTTTGAAATACCAAAAGTCTATTTTTGGCGCTTTGTTAAGAATTCCTATAATCGCATTCGGGTGAATCAACGATTATTGGTAGGATCGTTCCTGGTATTCGTGTGAATCAACAGGTCCAATTTTTTTGTTATCTCGTTATTTAGTCTACATCAGATTCCAAAGTTTGAAAATACATAAAGGTTTACAAAACATGTCGAATGGTAATAGATAAAAACACTAGACTCCAATGTATACCATGAGACCCAAAAGCTCCATGAAATGCTATCGCCTTACGACCTGAGATAAACATGCTAAAAAGTGTCAACACAAAGGTTGGTGAGTTCATAAGTTTGTTGAAAATGATTTGAAAAAGTCTATAAAGAATGTTGATGCAAGAAAGGCATTGTAATCCACTCGGCCCAAGTTTCACCATACAAAACTTGTAACCTGTGTGTTTACAACCCATTGCCAAAATATGGAATTTGTCAATCTCGCTTGTAAGTAGGACATAGGTGCATACGATATATACATGTACTTAATGCAAAGAATCACACCAACCGAACCTCTTGACAAGTCTAAATTGTTTGTTATGTTTCATTGAATAATGATTATATTCACCCTGTGTCACGCCATCAAGGACCCAGGTGGGGGCCACCGATAGTACTATCAATACCTCTCCGCCGATTCCCGCAGGAGTTAACCAGTTGCTAATGTATGTATGTAGATGCATAATTGAAAACAAGTTTAGCACATTAAGGCACATATCGCAATAAACCACACATAATGTCCAAAGTGTATAAGAAGTATAGTGTAACACAATTGTATAAATGGTTTGAGTATTCGCAAGAGTAAAAACAAGTATTAAACATGTATCTCCCCCAAAGAGTTTGTAAGAATTTAAACGAGTAAAAGCGGGGTATGAACTCACCTGGTATGATTGATATGCTAACAAAATGAAGTGCACTAAAATGAGGCTCGAAAACTATCCGCGACCTAGAATGAATGTCATGACTTGTGTTATGATGTGTTGTCCTGAATGCGTGATACAATGTCGTGCATGCAAATCCATATGATATCCATACCACTTGTACATTTTGGAAATAATGTTTATCGTCAAAATATATGTTTATGACATGCCGTCGTATATAAAAAAAATACTCTACAAGTAGTTATGTTGAAACAACCTCCTATGATAGTCACAAAATGGTGAACACCGAGTGTTAAGAAACGAACTCAACAGTTTTGGGAAGCTCGTATGATTATCTCAAAGTTTTAGTACATAAGTTTCCTTCCTAGAGGTCTCGATTACAAAGAAAAGTATAGGTTAAGTATGGTTTTCGGCCAAGTTTGAGTGACGATATTTTATTCGTTACAACTCCGCTAAACAAACGGTCGGACACTTTGGAAAATATACTTGGCGAATTTACTTTGACTAGAAGACATCATGTTATAAGAGAAATTACTCCAAATTTGTTCTCCAAAATATTTGTTCTCCAAAATGGTTTGTTCTCCAAATTATTTGTTCTCCAAAATGGTTTGTTCTCCAAAATGGTTTGTTCTCCAAATTATTTGTCTTAGCTTCATATCAAAGTAAACTTATATATTTTTGATAAATCGACACATTTCAATGCGCTTAAGACCCATTTTTGACTCGTAAAAAGTGGACGTAACATGCTGAATTTTCCAGAAAATTATAGTTTTCGTCGCCAACTTGAAAAAATCATAACTTCTTCGTTATAGTCCGCTTAATCCGCTCAAGCGCCACGTTGCTTTTAAAGTGTATTTTCCAAATATCTAGCCCAAATATTATACCCACTGTCGGATTTTCCATATTTTCAAAATAAGGACAGACCCTTTTGCAAACTTGTCGAAATGAGTTTTCTCGCGCCAAACCTATTCTAACCCATTCAAAACAACTCCGGTTATTCTAATCCTACCATACACCTTCTTAGGGTGTCATGGTTTCCTAGACATCACCAAACAAATATATAACAAGGAATAATTATAGGATGACTTATATATATTCATAACTCTTGAAAATCAATGAAAAAGTGGTACAACATCATATGACTTGCATGTTTTTGCTCAAAAATGATGAAATGAATATGAAATGAATATGAAAGATGAATAATGGACATGAGATGCTTACTAGAATACTTGATGAGGATTATGAGAACAAAGGATTAATCCTAATCACCCAAGGTTTTTATTTCAAAACCTTAACAAAGAGTGTTACTAGATTGTGATGAGCTTGACAAGAAAAATTTTGTGATCCTCCTTCTTGATTTATGGTGTGGCTTGGTTATGGTGTAAAAGAGGAGAAGAGAGTGTTTTTGATCTTTACACCTTGAGTTATGTGTTAGTGTGTGTAGATATTTAGTAGTATAATAACATAAAGGTCTATGAGATATTTGGCATGTTGAATGAGTCATCCCCCCCCTTTTTGGTCGACATATATTATAGAAAGAAAGATCAAGTAGTATTTTGTAGTAACTAAATGTATAAATGTAATCAAATGTAAGTTAATTGAAGACTTGTGGTGAATTGTGTACCCATTTTAATATTTAAGGTAGCGTTAGATAAAAATAAATTTTCACGGGTCAAGATAAAATATATTTAGGTCATAAAAATTATAAAAATACATTTCTTGAAAGATTTGAGTGAATAAATATTTATCGGGTTGAATTTACAAAAACCGTCATAATTATATAAACTTAACAATTTATATACGAATTAAATTTAAAACACCGGGTAAACTAATAATAATATTTTTATAGACTTAATATGAGTATAAAAATATATTGTGATAAATTTTGGAAGTATCGGATCAATTGTTCAAAATAATTAATTACGCCGATAACGCTTATTTAATATGAAATTATGCTTAATGTGAAATGCAAACCCATGCATGACTAGTATGATGAATGTAGAGTTTGAGAAATGACCAAAAATTGAGAATTGTGACATTCTTCCCATGTCGAGGAATCACGCCCTCGTGATTCAATCGATGATACTTAAAGTTCTATCCTTAGGTTTCGCAAATCGTGGTGTATGGTCAAAGTGTTTATGCCAAAACTTATGCCTAGGGAAAACGCACGCTTATGCATTATGGCTGCCTCATCCCTATATAGAATGCTCGATCTCTGGGTGGACCGATATTGAGTATGTGGTTTCAATGCTTCCTTCAATTGCTAAAGCTAGGTGTTGGTTACCTTGTGGTTGCCTCTGCGTTCCATTCAACTTAGGACAATTATTCGGAAGTGATTCGGTGTTACATTCAAAGCAAGTCCTTTGATTATTCCTCATGTTGCCCACGTTAGCGGCATACGTGTTTTATAATCGCTCTTTAAAATGGCCGATCGATTGCAATTTGTACACAAGCTGCGTGGCTTGGTCTTTGGATGATGATAAGCACATTTAGCACACTTGGGATGTGTGCCCGCATACTCTCTTTGTTCGCATGCGCTTGCCACAAAACTCTTGCCTTTGTTGTCTCGCTACCACGCCCATTTGCTTATTCGACCCACTCGCTTCCTTCCTCTTGTCAACGCTCTTCAAAGCACCATTTCTAACCATCTCGTCTGTCGTGGTTCCCGCCTCAAGATGGCACTTTGTATTGTAGACGGCTCAATCGTTTACAGCTCCACGATTTCGTGCACAAGACCATATATGTACTCGCGATTCTCTTGGATTCGTGGGTAACCATACGAGGAACTAGTCCGCTAATTCATGGAATCGATCCGTAGGTCAGTGCGTGACTACTCTATCATAGAGTGATGATAAAGTTCATGTTCCAGGTTTCGATTTCATTGTCCCGGGTAGTACTCTTCTTGCATAACGCCTTAAATTCGCCTCATGTCATACCTATAGTCGCTTCTCCGCCTTAGCTCTGTAGTCATGTGTTCCACCATGTCAATGCCTTTCCCGATAGCAAGCAAGTCGCATACTTCACCCTCGATGTATGGCACAATTGTCGATGTCGATCATCGACTGCCTTCTCTACCCATCGAGTATACGCCAAAGCACCTCCTATACCATCAAACTCCACGGGTTTGCATACCGAAAATTCCTTATACGTGCATCCAATTTCGTTGTTGTTGTTGTTGGTGTTGTTATTGTTGCCACCGCCAACTACATTGTTGGTGTCATGCCAAGACTGCCCCGTGGTTTCCGAATTATTCATATGGTTTCCAACTTGTGTGACAATAGTGGGAAGCAAGATTTGAAGTTGTTGAGCGATGATGGCGGCAAAATCGTGGTTTCCGCCATGTTGTTGTCATTGTTACCCATGTCGTTACCGCCTTCTCTACCTCCACACTCACCGCCCTTCCACCCCTTTTGCCGCACCACCTCGGCCAAGATCTGCGTGTTACCCTTTGGTCCCATGATCTCGCAAGGAAAGGACGATTGAGTTGCCAATGTCTATATTTAATGTCCTCAAACATATTACCACGCCACAAATTGGTTCCTGGTGTGCCCACACCGATCTACGACGTGGTCGCATATGTCCACGTGGGTTGTGACGCATTTATAATTATGTTTGTTGGGTTTTAGGTTCCTTGGATTTGATGAGACAAAATAAATACAAGAATGAAACATCAAGGGCTTAAAGAGAAAAAGAAGAAATCTACAAAAGATGGAAGGACTTGCTTGCAAAAGAAGATTTACTTATTAGACCTTCAGAGTATCTTGTAAACCCTAATCCTCTAGTATATAAAGAGGACATGGGGTGTAGATTTTATATACATGTCTTTCACAATGTAGATGTCTAGTAGATGGTGTGTGTAACCTAGACGTGTTTCTATAAACGCCTAGGGTTAGTGTTTGTTTTGTATATCCTAAGATCCGAGATGGCTTAGATCCTCGTTATGCTTAGGTAACACGTTATATTCTCGATCAATATATAATTGGGGAGATAATGATGAAAACCTTGTGTCAATAACATAGTTGTTATACATTCCACTGCATGATTGTTTGTCTATGTTATTGTTAAACCCTAAGGCTCAAAACGATTCAAGGGTATAACAACTCCACAATTGGTATCGAGCTTGGGGAGCTCGTTACCTAGGGATTCACAAGGTTTTATTGGTCAAGAATGGCGAAAAGAAGAAAAATTCGGTCGAAATTTTTCAGTATATGTTTCATAAAGACTGCTTTGTAACGATCATAACTTTTTCGTTAACCGCTGGATCGTGACGAAATTTTAGTGGACGTTCTCTATATATTTATCTAACTTTTCACCAAGTAATTTTCGATCCGAGCTTCAAGAAAAGTTATTCATTGTCGAAGTTGGGTGAAGGGTTTTCAAAATTCAATTTTGGGTTTCATGCATATTCAACTTCTTGAATTTGTGTTACTTGTTCTAATTCTTGATGGAGGTTGTTTATACATTGTGTGGTGTTTATGATTCATGGTTAGAAGCAGCTCTCCTAGTGTTTTTACGAAACCACTTCTAGTGTTTTCTCGAAACCACCGACAAGGTATTCTTGAAACCACCGATAGTGTATTCAAACCACCGATAGTGTATTCTTGAAACCACCGATAGTGTATTCTCAAACCACCGACAAGTGTATTCTTGAAACTATCGATATTGTATTCTCGAAACCACTTCTAGTGTATTTCGAAACCACTCTAGTGTTTTTCGAAACCACTTCTAGTGTTTTTTCGAAACCACTTAGTGTTTTTCCGAAACCACTTCTAGTGTTTTCGAAACCATCGCTAGTGTTATCTCAATTCCACCGGTGTTTCTTGCGTTATTCGTTTCAACCGATGAGGAATTGGAATTGAGGGAAGTTGTACATGTTTTTGGTAATCGAGATTTTGGTGACACACATGGGATTTTGGTTCGCACACAAGAAGATTGTTCTTTGATCTTAAAGGTTTTAAAAGGCTCGTATTTGGTTTATTGGACTAGTTGATTACGAAGACGGTTGAATATCACTAATTTGATGTTGTAGTTGAGTTTCACAGGTTTGTGTTCTTATCATATCTCAAAGTGGGTGTTACACTTTGGAGATAACTTGTTCGTGCTTAAAGGATGTTGATGAAGACTTGCAAAATCTAGTTTTCTTAGGTCAAGGGGTGGATGGATGAAGACCTAGTTAACTATCACTTAAAGGAGTTACATTGTAGTGCTCAGTGTCTCATAGAAGATGAGGATTTTGTCAAGAGATTGCGGTTTACTTATATGGTGTTAGTATAAGTTTGAAGTCACGTGGATAGTACAAGACATAAGACACAAGTTTGGGTTATTTTACTTCTTCATCAAATTCATTATACTTGGTTTTCTTCACAAGTGATCATTACATAGAGCTTACTGATTTGAAGAATCATTTTCATGCACCACCAAGGGAAGTTTCTAATGTTTACATTCTCTATTTGTTGATAACAAAAGGGAAGAGATATTGGAGTGCGATGGCATGGATTAAGGGAAGACAAAGGAAGACAAGATTTGTTTCATTTAGGAGATGTTTACATCTCAACTTCGCTACTTGCTCTAGGGAAGTTCGTACACGACTTTGTTTGTTTTGTCATCATCAAATAGGGGAAGATTGTTGGGTTTTAGGTTCCTTGGATTTGATGAGACAAAATAAATACAAGAATGAAACATCAAGGGCTTAAAGAGAAAAAGAAGAAATCTACAAAAAGATGGAAGGACTTGCTTGCAAAAGAAGATTTACTTATTAGACCTTCGTAGTATCTTGTAAACCCTAATCCTCTAGTATATAAAGAGGACATGGGGTGTAGATTTTATATACAAGTCTTTCACAATGTAGATGTCTAGTAGATGGTGTGTGTGTAACCTAGACGTGTTTCTATAAACGTCTAGGGTTAGTGTTTGTTTTGTATATCCCTAAGATCCGAGATGGCTTAGATCCTCGTTACGCTTAGGTAACACGTTATATTACGATCAATATATAATTAGGGAGATAATGATGAAAACGTTGTGTCAATAACATAGTTGTTATATATTCCGCTGTGCATGATTGTTTGTCTATGTTATTGTTAAACCCTAAGGCTCAAAACGATTCAAGGAGTATAACAAACTCCACAATGTTGGCCACCATAATTATAATTGCCTCATTTCACACGTGTACATACCACCAAGCATACATGTCTCGGCGATTGTTGTTACTGAAATAGGTAGCCATTCTATCATCCGATTTTAAATGGTGGAGGAGGAATTTAGGGTAGGTATCTAGGGAGAGTCGCACTTGGTGTATAGGAAATTCCGTTAGGTGCTAAAGTCACTACGAGGTTTGGTCGCCAGCAGTTCCCAAAGTATCCTCAAGAGAACTCCCATCCTCGGGCAAAATCATCAAATCTATCCACTTTATAGTAACACTTATTTAGCTCAATCTTGCATCTCATCAAACAAGAATGCCACAAGATCGTTAGATAAGTGCTCACATCGAGCTCCATATCTTTGATGACCCAACTAGATTTTGGGACTCCTATTGGTACAAGGAAACCACGTTATTCAATGAGGTGGTTCTAGAAGAAATATTTAAGAAAACATATGCGCACAAAAAGTGTGTAAGGCGATAGGAAAAGAGGATCGACGTGAAAGCGGTTATAGTCTAGGAACTAAATGCAACCTAGTTCTCTATAACCAAGTCTCGATACCAATCATTACACCCCAAAATATCGCAGCTGAACGATAGTGTCATTGGGGTATGACGTCATAGCACAAAGTATGGATAAAGAAAACGACCTCTATAATGAGACATTTTAAAGAGTTTACCATTCGATTAAATAAGTTAAAGTTAACAACACATGAGATTCCAAAGTTTGATAATACATAAAGGTTTACAAAACATGTCGAATGGTAATAGATAAACACACTAGACTCCAATGTATGCCATGAGACCCAAAAGCTCCATGAAATGCTATCGCCTTACGACCTGAGATAAACATGCTAAAAAGTGTCAACACAAAGGTTGGTGAGTTCATAAGTTTGTTGAAAATGAGTTGAAAAAATCTATAAAGAATGTTGATGCAAAGAAAGGCATTGTAAATCCACTCGGCCCAAGTTCCGCCCATACAAAACTTGTAACTGTGTGTTTACAACCCATTGCCAAAATATGGAATTTGTCAATCTCGTTTGTAAGTAGGACATAGGTGCATACGATATATACATGTACTTAATGCAAAGAATCACACCAATCGAACCTCTTGACAAGTCTAAATTGTTTGTTATGTTTCATTGAATAATGATTATATTCACCCCAGTCACGTCATCAAGGACCCAAAGGTGGGGCGTCACCGATAGTACTATCAATACCTCTCCTTGATTCTCGCAGAGTTAACGATTGCTAATGTATGTATGTAGATGCATAATTGAAAACAAGTTTAGCACATTAAGGCACATATCGCAATAAACCACACATAATGTCCAAAGTGTATAAGAAGTATAGTGTAACACAATTGTATAAATGGTTTGAGTATTCAAGAGTAAAACAAGTATTAAACATGTATCTCCCCAAAGAGTTTGTAAGAATTTAAACGAGTAAAAGCGGGTATGAACTCACCGGTATGATTGATATGCTAACAAAATGAAGTGCACTAAAATGAGGCTCGAAACTATCCGCGACCTAGAATGAATGTCATGACTTGTGTTATGATGTGTTGTCTGAATCGTGATACAATGTCGTGCATGCAAATCCATATGATATCCATACCACTTGTGCGTTTTGGAAATAATGTTTATCGTCAAAATATATGTTTATGACATCCCGTCATATATAAAAAAAAAAATACTCTACAAGTAGTTATGTTGAAACAACTTCCTATGATAGTCACAAAATGGTGAACACCGAGTGTTAATAAACGAACTCAACAGTTTTGGGAAGCTCGTATGATTATATCAAAGTTTTAGTACATAAGTTTCCTTCCTAGAGGTCTCGATTACAAAGAAAAGTATATGTTAAGTATGGTTTTCGGCCAAGTTTGAGTGACAATATTTTATTCGTTACAACTGCGCTAAACAAACGGTCGGACATTTTGGAAAATATACTTGGCGAATTTACTTTGACTAGAAGACATCATGTTATAAGAGAAATTACTCCAAATTTGTTCTCCAAAATATTTGTTCTCCAAAATGGTTTGTTCTCCAAATTATTTGTTCTCCAAAATGGTTTGTTCTCCAAATTATTTGTCTTAGCTTCATATCAAAGTAAACTTATATATTTTTGATAAATCGACACATTTCAATGCGCTTAAGACCCATTTTGACTCGTAAAAGTGGACGTAACATCTTGAATTTTCGAGAAAATTATAGTTTTCGCTTGACTTGAAAATTCATAACTTCTTCGTTATAGCTCCGTTTTAACTGCTCAAGCGGCCAAGTTTTCGTTTTAAAGTGTATTTTCCAAATATCTAGCCCAAAATATTATACCCACCGTCGGATTTTCCAGATTTTCAAAATAAACAGACCCTTTTGCAAACTTGTCGAAATGAGTTTTTCTCGCCAAACCTATTCTAACCCATTCAAAACAACTCGAAGCTATTCTAATCCTACCATACACCTTCTTAGGGTGTCATGGTTTCCTAGAAATCACCAAACTAATATATAACAAGGAATAATTATAGGATGACTTATATATATTCATAACTCTTGAAAATCAATGAAAAAGTGGTACAACATCATATGACTTGCATGTTTTTGCTCAAAAATGATGAAATGAATATGAAATGAATATGAAAGATGAATAAGGGACATGAGATGCTTACTAGAATACTTGATGAGGTTTATGGGAACAAAGGATTAATCCTAATCACCCAAGGTTTTTATTTCAAAACCTTAACAAAGAGTGTTACTAGATTGTGATGAGTTTGACAAGAAAAATTTTGTGATCCTCCTTCTTGATTTATGGTGTGGCCGGTTATGGTGTAAAAGAGGAGAAGAGAGTGTTTTTGATCTTTACACCTTGAGTTATGTGTTAGTGTGTGTAGATATTTAGTAGTATAATAACATATAAGTCTATGAGATATTTGGCACGTTGAATGAGTCATCCCCCCCCTTTTTGGTCGACATATATTATAGAAAGAAAGATCAAGTAGTATTTTGTAGTAACTAAATGTATAAATGTAATCAAATGTAAGTTAATTGAAGACTTGTGGTAAATTGTGTACCCATTTGAATATTTAAGGTAGCGTTAGATAAAAATAAATTTTCACGGGTCAAGATAAAATATATTTAGGTCATAAAAATTATAAAAATACATTTCTTGAAAGATTTGAGTGAATAAATATTTATCGGGTTGAATTTACAAAAACCGTCGTAATTATATAAACTTAACAATTTATATACGAATTAAATTTAAAATACCGGGTAAACTAATAATCATATTTTTATAGACTTAATATGAGTATAAAAATATATTGTGATAAATTTTGGAAGTATCGGATCGATTGTTCAAAATAATTAATTACGCGATAACGTTTATTTAATATTAAATTATGCGTTTAATGTGAAATGCAAAACCCATGCATGACTAGTATGATGAATGTAGAGTTTGAGAAATGACCAAAAATTGAGAATTGTGACATATGGGTATGCAGATGGTTAGCAATTTGTTTAGGTTTGACTTTTAATTGTCAACATTCTTATGAGGTTCTGTTTAGCTTTGATTACTTTTGATGCAAATTATTCACATATCAGGCTTAGTCAATCTATAAAAATACACAATAATGACATGGTTCCATAGTTAATGCAAATGGATATAATTCCAAATGCTAAAATTGCATACTTTTCAAAGCATGAGAACTACAGTTAGACACACACACACATATGTTTTTAGAGTACATAACTTGTTCATAGGAAATAAACTAGATAATACATTATCTAGCTAATTAGCAAAACAGAATTGACCTATGGTGAGGCCATCATTCTTTCCGGTGCGACCGCTTGCTAGTCATTCTTCGTGTAGCGGTGGGTTGAAGCAGATTACGCTTGCACATCACTTGACAACGGTCGAGAATCGGTGTCATTGATTATGTTCTTTGGGATTGACTTTGGGATTGCTCATGCATCTTTGGGATCGGCAATTGCTTCATCTTGATATTCTTTGGGATTGAGAGAGGATTCATTTTGTATCCAGGATCTTCATTGCTTCATCTTGATGTTCTTTGGAATTGTGACAGGATACATCATGTATGATGGGATCTTGATAGCTTGATCTTGATTTTCGATTGAACACCACTTCCTTGAAGGCGCACTAACTTGACTTTCAACAATACGTACCTTGACTTCTTTATCTGCTACTTTGTTACCTTTAGGATGTGTCTTTTTTTGTTGCGACTTTTGTAGGCACTTGTTTGACATTTCCCTTATTGGCGGTTCGACTACTTTCAACTTCACCATACCTAAACATTTCCTTATTGGCGGTTCGACTACTTTCGGCAATGCCAAAATGCTACATAACACTCTTCAAAGCCCTTGTGACTTACCATTCTTCACAATCTCTTCACTTTAGAGCTATCCTAACTCTTTTCTACCTCTTGAGCTAGGCGACTTTGTTTGGTTCGTGGAACAAGCTGTTGTTGGCACACTTGATTTTTCAATGTTCATTTGCTAGTTATAGGCTCGACATGGTGATGGTAGGTTGCCTCCCAGTGAGAAGATAGTAACAAGGATTAGCCCATTTTTCTCTGACTCCTACTTGTTGCCCATTTAAAGCCATATTCAATTAGTAGCAACAACATGTTTACATGGTAAACTGTATCTCTCATATTCGCAAGTACAAGACTTGTTTACAACATTAACTACACATTGGTCACCCCATGGTCCACTAACACGAAACTTAGTTCCCCATTACAACATTATACTTAATGACCTCTTCTTAATACCCTACAGCATGTGTTGTGCGGTTGGTGTTAGTGGCCCATCACTCTTCTCAATCACCAAAAGAACATGCATTATCCTCTTCATCAAGATTCTCGATGTATTCTAAGGCCGTAATAATTGGTTTGTTTGAACCCTCAATTATTTTGTCATGAAACACTTGACACGTGTTATTAAGTAATACATCGAGTAGCTCTCCTTAAAGATAAGCAATAATAAACATGTATTAATTATAGCTGTTTATCTGCATTAACAAATACAAATTAATCGAAAGCGGATAGATGACTTACATGAAAAATATGACCTTGACCAATGGATCGGTGGAATCTTACTTAACCAATCATGGGTGATTGATTAAATTTCTTGAAATCGACTTAGCTTTACGGCTGGCCTGTGATTGAGGTTGTTGCACATTTCCACGATGCTCTTTGTGGGCCCTACGTTTCCATTGTAGTTTTATTTTCTCATGAATGCTTCTAATACCGAATATGTGTTCTGCATCTGGAAAAACATCTCCTAAAGCTCTACTTATATCCTGCACAAAATCAAATATGTTTATTGTGTGTTTCAAAACAGAGAGACTTAAATTCATGAACAGATTAAGGGATTACCTTTTGCATGTCAGTAATAAAAGTGATGCTTGAGATTGGCTCAAGTGCTATATCATCGGATAAACAATGAAGAAACCAAGTCCATGATCCTATGTTTTCGATTCAACAAAGCATAAACTAAAGGGTATATACCATTGTTGCTATCAATTCCCACAACTGTCATCATTGACCATTCAAAGGACCACGAATGGAAAAGCACCTGACTCCAACAACGATCTACCACACGCTTTAACTCCTTCCTTGATGCACCTAAACAAACATACACTCTCTTGAATTCTACGGTTAGAAGACCTCATCTCTGTGTCGTTCCACATTCATCACAACTGTTGTATTAGGGTTTGTCTTCGCAACTCTTGAACATAATCTCTCAACATGGTAAATTGTAGCTTGAATTGACCCCGATGGTGTTATTGCTAGGTTTTAGCCATTAAAACCTTCGAAGGGACACTTGAAGCTCGTATTGGTTGTAATCGTTCATTATGCCTGACTTGGCGGGAACCGGTGGATTGGTTTCAATTTGTCTTTGTAATTTTACATGAGATATAGTGAAGGTCAAAAGCTCGATCGCCCTTGATTGCAAACAAGTGTGTTGCTCATTATATGTTACGGTGACCACGTACTGTCTCACCATTCCTACCGACAAATAATAGCCATGGGCGAGTATTTCTGAAGGGTCCTTTTGCCAAAAAGCAATGCATTTATACCCCTTCGCTTAATGGACTTCTATCCGATCCGGGACCTTCACTGGGCACGAAATTGGAACACAACCTTACATCGACCCTTATTCTTGTTTTGTCATTCTTCACAAAACTACTCCTCCTAGTTTCTATTGAATGCTCTCTTACCTTAGTTTTGACATCCACTGCATTAGGAAACTCCGGACCACAATAGAAGAATGTGGTATAGACTCCATTTTCAAAGTCTGCCTGTCGGAAAGAAACATACTCACTTCAAAAGACATCATCAACCATCACAGGTAAATCATTTTCCAAATGCATGTCATCACTTATATTACTGGTTGTTCCTACTTGACCTAACTCATTACTCTGACCTACTTGGACCATAGCAAGTTGTGCATTCTTCTCCTGACAAGTATTCTCTTCATTTGCTTAAATTAAATCATCAACTGCATTGCCTAAGTTACTAGTGTCATTCACTTGTAACAGAGTGACATCAACAACATGATCCTGTTCCATGTTATTGTCATAAACAGAAGCGCATCCTACAAAATGATTATCACGAGTCAATTGAAACATAGTTACATCCACATCGGGCTCCTCAAACCTGTTATTGACATCAACTAGTGGTCTTCCTACTTTGTCTAAGTGCTTCCACGAGTCAATTGAAGCAGAGTAATCTCAAATTTATTAGGCTCTTCAAACTCATTATTGACATCAACTAGTGCTCTTCCTACTTTGTCTAAGTGCTTCCCGAGTCACTCGAGCATTAACCTCAAGATTATTAGGCTCTTTAATAACATTGTCCTCATCAATAAGTACTAAAAGCACGCTCCTTTGTTATGAGCAGGTTGGCTAGCAAATGATGTGTCTAGGGTGGAAAATACGGGCTCAATGTTTGGCAAATTGCTAGATTCACCAATATTATTAGCGTCCATAGGCACTTGTGTAAGTTGGATAAAAGGATCTAGTGCGTGTTCATTATCAAGATCATCTAACACCAATCGTCTACAACAAGATTGAATAGCGTGAGCAACTTTTCTCCTATCTTCATCCATCTCCCAAAACAGGTCTTAATAGATTGTGGGGACATTGCAAGCAGTTCTAATCTTGTCTTACCTATTTCACATAGACATCTATCAACTTATGGTCTATGACAACATCTTTCAACAACTCAACATTAGCGACTTCACGCAAAGTAAACAAACCGTCATCGATGTACAACTGAGGCTTAAGAAAGTAGAAATAATTGGTTTGTCCAATCTCATAACTGATTTGGGTCATGAGAGCATCCATTTCATCAACGGATACCTCTTTTATTTCCATATGATCAACAAGGCATTTCTTGCCTCCTTGATATATTCTACCTGGAAAATATTTAAATGTACCTTCATAATGGAACCTCATGCTAAAGGATCCTGGTTGACCCGTTGTAAAAAAGATGTACAAAAACAATGTTAAGATAAAGTTACCTAAATGGGGAATAACTTAAACAATCGTACTAACATATGATTGTAATAGACTATAACCAAAAAAACACTTACAATATCTCCTGATTGCAGCTTTTTCCTCAATTTCATGATCATCAAAGAAAGGATATTCTCTTATTCGCCATAGAGTAAATCCAAGATTAGTGTTTGTTATTTTCTTACTTAGATTATTTGATTTGATGATTGACATTGCATTAGGGTTTTAGGGTAGGCTTCCAAAACAAGTTTGGGGATGAGCAATGAGTACACGCTTTGTTATATTCTACATAATGGCGAGAAATTAGACAAGACATACGCTATAGTACATCAAGTAAAAGACTTTTCTACCTCAGCGATAGCAGGATAGCGGGGTTTTACGAGTATAGCGAACGTTGACCTCGGCGTTAATGGTAAAGGGCGAGTTTGGCATATAAAACCCATGTTTTGGACCTCCGCGATGATAATGCCTGGGTTTCTCCCATCGCGATCTTGTGATAACAAGTATAGGGACCAGCGGTGTATTTTAGTCTAAGTAATAAAAGGGATAAAGAAAACCTAACATTGCTTGGCAATTAGACTTTAGTATGTGAATAAATAACCAATACAAAACCCGAGTATCAAAGATAGATACCTCAATGAGTATCACACACAAACCCGATAACCGTATCGTTCGATAAAGAAAGCTAGTCGAGCGTAATTAACCAATCAACAATTGACCAACACTTGAATAATTCAAAATAAGAAACCACCAAGAAATTTCTTGCCTTCTACTCGAGAACCAAAAGCAGTCAAGTTGTTGTTTTCTTTACTTATTCGATATTGGACATAACGTCCAATATATTTTGTTGTTGTCCAGAACTAACCCACGAATAGGAAACAAAACAAACATTCTTTGTTGTAGCTCATCAACAAGGAGAAAGCGAAACAATAACACCAATTCAAATAATCACTAAACACTTGAATTCAATACAAGTTTAGGAGCCAAAGAACCTAATCGACTTGTATATACAAGTCGACTATTAATCTGTTGGAAAACCAAGAATTGAATGGGAAGTTTTAGGGTATATGATGCGTGAGTTTTGAATGGGATATGTTTGCTTTATAGCAAACTAAAGCACCCTTTTTGGATCATTACTTGGTCGACAAGCCAAAACCCAAACAACCATTCTCCTTTTATTCTTGACCGATCGGTGGATACTCGGGCACATCCAATTCGACCCAACTTGTAACTCAAGAAAGCCCATGTCGTCCAAGCTGGTCGGGTCAAATAGCATGCATATCGGGTAATATTATTCAAGTATAATAACGTTTGACACGTATACTCGTGTTTATCGTGTGTGCCCCCATCGGCTCACACACTCTTAGTTGTTTTGTCATGTTCATAAATCCCACAAACCAAAAGCTCCCACTTGGGAGTTGGTGTGTCGAATGGCATACAAAACTAATGACTGAAACGCCAAGCAAACGCTCTCACTCGCTTTTTGACTAAAAGTGTCTGAGAGAATAGTTTCGTAAAATTTTCTCTGTTGCATGGTCATTCAATGTCTTGCTTTAATCCTCCTTTGTTATAGATATCGTTAAACCATGGATTATGGATCTCAAATCATTCCATATAGTTTAACCATTTAGAATTTCGTTATAGATTTTAATTCAGATATACCAAATGTAATCAAGAATCATCTTGCATTACCCTTTGGGTTTGGCCATCTGATGTCGATTAATTGTGGAGAGGCGCCATGGTATCTTTACGCACATATCAAGTGGAATGCTGTTAGGAATTAGAAATTCAAGTATTAAAGAGTCGGTCACCTCAAGTATATGTAATCGTTAAGCTCGTAGTTGTAGTTATTTTAAGTTAAGTAGTTTTAGTTAAGTAACACCGTGGAGGACTGACGGTCTTTACCCCTATGCACGATCCATGACCCGTTGTGTGGCGTTTTGTTGTAAGACTATAAATACTCTCTACCTTCAAGGTAGAGTTGGAGCTCATAATAAAATTTTCTTTCTCTCACTAAAGTTCCCTAAACCTCTAACTTTCTCTCTAGAATTCCACTTATTCGCCACCTTGTTGTTATGGTTTGATGTATGTGAAAACTAATATCTAACAATTGGTATCGAGCGAGTTAGATCATATCTTACATCTTTGGTTCTAGTGGTTTTAGGTGGTTTTGAGTTTAAAAAGTTTAGTGGTTTGTGCATCATTTGGTTGATTTCTTGTGTTAAAGTTTGGATTTTGTTAGTACTTTTATGTTTAGAATCATCACAAGTGTTTAGGTTTTCATTTGGTAAGCTTGAATCATCTTGGTTGGGTTGTTTTGGATTGAAAAGTGATGTTTATGTGGTTTTCTTGCTAGCGAGTTAACACACGGAATACTTTCTTATTAGCGACTTGCTTTACAAATTTGTAGCGAGTTAAAGTTTTAGACCTAGCGACTTAGAACTAGCGACTTAAAGTACAAGTAGTGGACTTTCCACCACAGTAGCTACTTAGTGGTAGCGACTTTACATGTGAGTTGCTCTTTAGCGACTTGTATCTTTAGCGACTTGAGTAGCAATTCTTGCCAAAATTTTGCTAGCGACTTGAAGCTTAGCGAGTTACTATAGCGACTTGCATTTGTCTAGCGACTTAGTGGTGTATGAATTAGGTGTTAGCGACTTGGTGCATTATCTTCTAGCGACTTGGGTGATTGTTTACGGTTTCTCTTGATTTAGTAAAATCCCGTGAAAGAATCTATTTCGGTTTAATCATAGAGTTATAAAATCCGTATAATGCATTAACATGTCTACCAACGTTCCTACTATCATCTCCACTATTGTCGAGGATGTTCAAGGCTCTTTGGCTCGGATACTCGTCCACCCATGCTTGATGCAGGCGACTACGATTCTTGGGCTCAGCGAATCGATTGTCTTGCCTTGGAAAGGAAAATGGTGTCAACATTCTCAAATCCATTGATGAAGGACCATATCAAGTCGAGGCGACTAGAGACATACTTGATACTAATGAAGATGGAACTCCTATTTACGGAATGGACATACCTAAAATGTATGATGAGCTTGATGATAAGGAGAAAAGAGATTCGATCACGAGATATCGGGGCTTCAAACATTGTTCTTCAAGGTCTTCTAAAGACATCTGGTGATCAATCACAACACCGATGCAAAGGCGGTTTGGGATAATGTTAAGATGCTTCTCTCGGTTGAAATTAACTATGGAAGGCAGAGAATCCCAACTCTATGACGAGTTTGAACACTTCAAGATGAAACCGGATGAGAATGTCTATGAGTACTATGTGAGATTTCATAAGTTAGTGAATGACATGAGGAACATCAGAATGACTATGCCTAACATTCATTTGAACTCAAAATTTGTGAAGAACATGAATCTCGAATGGCACAAGTTTGTCACCTTGTGAAGCTCACTAAAGTTGAAGAATACAAACTATGAGCAACTCTATGCCTTCCTCCTTCGAATGAGAGACATGCTATGTTTGAAAATTGATTCTCAATCGGTTCAAAACCAACGAGGGAGAGACAAGCTCGCCTAATGACTCAACTGCCTTCTACTCGAACATCGTAATCACAACCAAAGCATCACAAGTCATACCCTTGGGTAATGGTAATCACAAACTCATTCCCGATCCTATGTTCAAACAAGCGATCTTTGATGCACACGTGGGTAACTTCATTAATCAACTAGCTCTTGATTAGTCAAAACATGAATTCTCTCCACAAACCAACAACAACCTCGAACAACATCTAACCCACACAATCAAGCCTTTGTTAAAGATGGAAGGATGGTGGTGCAACAGTTCAAGAAAACAATATGATCGGGGAAGAGGTGGGTGGTAGAGGTTATGTTGGCAACCGAATCGAGGAAGGAATGGTAACCAAGGTCAAGCTAAGCCAATCAAATGTTATAAGCTGTGGTGGTGAGGGACACATTGCAAGGCGCACATCTCAAAGCGTCCCGAGCCGATTGATGCCGAGAGATAAGATCTTTGGTACAAGCTCGGGACAATGGTCTTGCTTTGGATGAAGAGGAATTCTTGTTTCTAGGCGAGGGCAATGCCAAGACCTATGATCACAGATGTGGATGAGCGACTATTCGGAGATAGGTCACAATCATCGAATGCCTTTCAAGTCGCCGATTGTGATACATACGACTCACGATGTGGATGATGGACCTACGGCACACACAATTTTTATGGCTAGCATTTCTCCAATGGTTTCTCCCAAGATCTCTTCTTCACCACTAGCTGGCCCATCCCAAGACAAACTCATCTCGGAGGTATTAAAACTATCGATAATCTTGATGTGCAATAGATGCATGACAAAGTACAATCAACTGAAACTATTGAATCAAATGTTGAAAATATGGGTAATATCGATATTATCCCATATGATCAATACGTGAAACAAAGTGAAAGTGAAGGTGTACCAAGTGATGCATCTTGCGATCAACAATGACTATGTTTTTGATGAATACTTTGCATGTGCCCCCGATGACTCTGTAATTTAGAACTAAATGCCTATAAAGAGCGTGTTGCTATTTATGAACAACGTTCAAAATTTGAGTTGACCACTCGTGAGCGGGGAAATGGATGACCAAGTGCGTCTGGTCATTAGAAAAGTAATTTTAGAGAAGTATTGAAACAAGAATTAAATTCCTTGCAAGAAAAACTTTTAAAACATTAAGCAAAAACAAGAACTTCAAGAAAATGTGAAAATGCTTAAGCAAGAATTTAATGCAAAGGAATCAAAACTCTTGAGAGACTTTTCTAATCGAAAACTTTGAAAACAAACATGAAAACAAGTTGTACATACAAGGAAACACCATTCGAATGCTCACATGGTCACTAAACATAGAGTTCTAGCGATAAGCATAGTGTTCCCATTATAGATAAACCCATCCACGAGTAAGGAAAGATAGCAAAAGCACTCAAAGTGTGATCTATGATGGCAATGAGATTCTTAAACCTAGGCGAAACCTAGTTGCGTTGAGTGCCTCGAGGAAGGTAAGAAATCGAGATGAAGTCACTAGGGAAAGGATGAACAAAAATTAGATGATCCTAAATGCAAAGAGAAAAAATAATTATCACTCCCCATGACTACAAGAAGGAAAAGCTGGATTTCCTTGAACATGTTTAAGCCTCGAGACATTGTTGACTCCCGAACAAGTTTTTGGAAAATGGATTTAGATAAGTAGAAAGTTGAAAATATTGTTGAAACAAACCTCCCTATGGAAAATGCCTAGGCATCATGTATCCTCCTAATACACCAATGCATCTTGTTCCTAGAACAATTGCCACTAAAAGCAAGACCTTAATTAGCCAATATGTTATATTTCAACTATTTGTTGATTTTGAGAAAACTTGCAAGAAAAGGATCACACCCAGCTGGTATAACGGAAGGAGAAAGGGGTTTGAGCAAATGAAAGAATGTTATTTAAGCGAGGTCATGCCTTTCTTTAAACTTGAAAGATCACTTTGAGAGTCTTAAAAGGGATAGAAAGCGATATCAAGGGAATGGAAAAGGAATTTGATGCAATGATAGTTGAAGTTAGTGATTATGCGTGCACTAAAATATAATGAGATTGAGAGGAAGAACTTGCATACCTTAAATGAGACTCTTATTCTTGAATGTGTTGCTCAAGATATTTTTTCTTTGCTTCAAATTGCTCTATTAATGCTTCCAAATTTCATGAACTATCTGTGCCTCGAAAGTCTCCCATGATCGTGTCATTGAGCTTGGAAAAACTAATTCTAAACTAAGCGAGAAAATTGAGCGGATGATCACGACAATTTGGTTAAACATTTTTCTAAACTAGAAGTTGAGCATTTTAATTTACAACTAAAATATCAACATCTCAAAGAAAATGTCAAAACTTCAAATATCAAGACATCTTGGATGCTCGAGTTTGATCACGGTTTTCAAATTAACAAAGCGTGATGAGCAGATTCAAGCTCGATTGCAACACGATCGAAAGTTGAAAGCCCAAATCTCTCAATTAAAGGGTCAAGCGAACAATATGACGGGCTCCCAAATGCCTCCTCCTTTAGATTCTCGAATTCTCAAACGTTTCATCTTCAAAACCTAGTAAATGCTTTACAAAAGGAAAGCGAAAGTTTTCTAGAAGAAAATGAAAAGGTTAAGCGTCATTTCAATGAGTTATTTGAATCAATTAAAGTCACTCGTAACAAAATAACGAACAAATAGCTTCATTGCAAAAGGAAATTGAGAATCGAAGAGTCGGGTAAAAGGAAAATGCCAATGACCAATGGGGAGAATGTTGTATCAAAGGTTCACTCTTGTAATAAATATGCTTTGTCTGCATGACATATGTCCCTCCTCATCTAAGGAACAACAAACTTGCTATTCAAACATACTTCTCATCACTTAAGGATTGCTTAGAATGTCTGCGTGAGATTGTTGAAGAGGATAAGCTAGAGAAACCTCATGATAATGCAATTGGACATGCATGCTTATATGCCAAAGCGATCTCAAGAAATCTTAGAATGCTTGATCACAATATGCCCAAAGTCATTGGGGAAAGAGTTAATCCTTTGATTCCATGCTCGATGCCTAATGCCAAGTATGATATGCATTCGATTCCCAATGTTTTGAATGTGAACCGTAGTGTGCCTTTAAGTAGTTCGGACTCGGATCATCAATGCTAAGAAAGAGAACTCAAGTGTGCCTTCTAGGAGTACAAATCTCGGTACCTCTAGTTTTAAGAAAGTGAACCTTAGTGCACTGCATGTAGTTCGGATCGACACATCTAAACAAGTGATGCAAAGAGTAGTTAAACCAACTAATGTTCCCATTCCTCTATAGAGTAATCGGTGACATTAAGCGGGCGGGTCAAAGTCTCAAGACAATACAAGGAATGATAGGACCTCTCGAGCGAAGAATGTGCCTTTGGAAGAGTGAAGAACAATCTAGGAACTTTAAGCTTGAATTGAATAAAGCGAATCGTGTTGATTCTAGTATTAGCCATAGGCGTCTTGTAATTAATTGAATTCGATACTATTGGCAAACCTTGTCGGTATACGCTTGAATTACGCTTTCTAATCATGAATGTGGTGTTAATGTTACGCCTAATGATGTTAATTGTCCGATTAATATTGTTAATGCAAAATTCATGCTAAGAAGGCTAAAAGGCAAAAGCGAAAGAAAGTTAGAAAGCGGTGAAACCCGGGAAGAACATTCGATAAAATAGGCTTTTATTGGATACATTGGTCATAAGACTAATCGAGATAATGGCCACTAGAAAATGGATGCCTATTGGTAGAACTATTCCTTAAGAAGTGATCACTGCGTGAGCAGGGCTATCTGAGACACTAGTCTTGCATCTATTCACAATGATTCCATTGCCTCACTTCGATATGAATGCTTCTATTTACGATGTGGGTGTTCCAAACAATGTTACTAACCAAATGAAACCATTCTTGCATGGGGATCCCAATTATCCGATTATCCATTCTTATGCGTGTTCAGCTGCGGATCGTTCAAATCGTTACGTGGTACTGGACTCAGTTGTTCCAAGCATATATTTGGAGACGGTCGCGGCTCATGAACTTCGTGAGCAAATTCATCGGGGATATTAGATTTGGTAATGATCATTTCGGTGCTATTATGGGTTATGGAGATTATGTTGTTAGTGATAGTGTCATCTCTAGAGTTTACTATGTGGAAGGTTTGGGTCATAATCTATTCTCATGGATCGATTACGTGATTACGATCTAAGTAGCATTGAAAACATACACCTTTGTTAGAGATCTTAATGGTGAGGAGCTGTTAAAAGGAACTCGTGGCTCAAATCTTTACACCATCTCTATCGATGACATGATGAGGGCTTCTCCAATCGCTTGTTATCAAAGGCTTCAAAACAAAGTCATGGTTATGGCATCGTCGTCTCAATCACTTGAACTTGGCACCATTAACGATCTTTCGAGAAAGGACTTAGTTGTAGGTTTACCTAGACTAAAGTATGAAAAGGATCATCTTTATGCGACATGCCAATTGGGTAAAAGCAAAAGTTTGCCTGAACCCAAACCTACTATCTACATCACGAAGTTCTTCACATGATTCATATGGATTTATGTGGACCAATGAGGTCTGAGAATATCTTTGGGAAGAAATATGTGTTAGTTGTGGTTGATGATTACTCTAGATTCACAGGTCAAGTTCTTAAGGACAAAGGATGAAACTCGATATCATCATCAAACTCATCAAGCATTGCGAGTTCGACTTAACAAAGCCGTCGATTATCGAGCGAGACAATGGGCCGGGTTTGTCAACAAACAACTTAGTGAATTCTATGAAAGCGTTGGAATCGACCATCAAAAAGTGTTCCACGAACTCCTCAGCGAGCGGTGTAGTTGAAGGCAATCGAACTCTTGTTGAAGCCGCTAGAACAATCTTGATTTACTCAAAGGTTCAATGTTTCTACGGGTGAAGCAATTGCACTGCATCTACACACAAAATCGCTCACGATTCACGCTGTCGTGGAAAAACTCCATATGAACTTGTCCGCAGAAAACCTAATCTCTCTTTCCTTCGTGTGTTTGGTGCATTGTGTTATCCAACTAATGAGGTCAAGACTTAGGAAACTTAGGGCTAAAGTGACATTGGAGTATTTGTAGGATATGCACCAAACAAAAGGGATATCTAATCTACAACAAAAGAACCCGAAATATCATGGAAACAATTCACGTTCGTTTGATGGTGACGGTCAAATGGCTCTGGACACTCTAGTTCGGGACCAGCGCTCAAAACAGTCCCATTGGTTCATCTAGTGTTCCAAACTCTTCTCAAGAAACTCCATATGTACCTCCATACGAAGATGATTTAAAAAATTATTTGATCCTATGTTTGATGAACTTTGTGATCCTAGTACTAATGAGGTGTCGATTCCTACAACAGAGGCTACTCATATTCTTGTGAATGAAGGCAATCCTCGGTCTCAATATCTTTGGGTCAAGAAGCACTGCTTGCTTGATCCTTGATCTCTTCAACAAATCATCATTCTTCAAATGTACATCATGGAAATGTTTAGGCATCAATGATGAAGTTAATCCCTTTGCTACTCACGAAGATGCTCCATTTGAAAACATATTTGCTCACGAATCATCATCGAATCATCCCTTGGAGACATCGTCTCACTACCTCGAGTCCTCAACAAGCGCCACATGAACACCTCGGAAAATGGACTCACGATCATCCATAAGACAACATCATTGGAAATCCCTCTCGTCTGTATCAATCCAGGAAACAACTTGCAACCGATGCCTTATGGTGCTTCTTCAACTCCGTACTATCTAAGATCAGACCAAAAGATGTTAAAACCGCCATGAATGAAGATAGCTAGTTCAATGCCATGCAAGATGAAATTCATGAGTTTGATCGACTTGATGTATAGTAGTTAGTACCTGCTCAGGGCGTGCTATGATTATAGCTCTTAAATGGATCTTCAAAGTGAAACTTGATGAGCATGGTGATGTGTTGAAGAACAAGGCTCGATTAGTTGCTAAAGGATACCATCGAGAGGATGGTATTGATTTTGAAGAATCTTTTGTTCTGTTGCTCGAATCGAGGCAATCGAATCTTCGGCTAATCTTGCTAGTAAGAACATGGTAGTCTATCGGATGGATGTGAAGCGGCATTTACGAGCGGAGATCTTAAAGAAGTCGTCTCGTCGACCAACTGAAGGATTTGTGAATCAAGAGCATCCTACTCACGTTTATCGTCGAAGAAGGCTCTTACGGTTTAAAGCAAGCTCCAAGGGCATGGTATGATACATCATCAAAGTTTCTTCTATCAACGGATTCAAAGAAAGGCGAGTTGATCCTACATTGTTCACCGAAGTCGAAGTCGCAAACATTTAACTCATGTTCAAATTTATATTGATGATATTATTTTTGCCTCGGCGGACCCAATGGAATGTGATCGTTTTCAAATGAAATGAGTTCAAAGTTTCAAATGTCAATGATGGGACAAATGTCATTTTCTTGGGATTACAAATTTCACAAAGTCCGGAGGCATTTTCATAAATCAATCTAAATATGCAATGGAGATTTTAAAGAAATTTGGATTTGATTCAAGTGACCTGTTGACACCCCATGATTGACCGAACCAAACTAGATGAGGACCACTCGGGATCATGATTGACCAAGCGAAATATCGTAGTATGATTGGGTCCACGATGTACCTCCTTGCTTTCGTTTGCATGTGCTAGATACCCGGCTAAGCCTACTAAAAGCACCTTGAAGCGATTAAGCGGGTCTTCGGTATCTCAAGGAACCATCAATATGGGTCTTTGGTGCAGAAGGACACCGGTATGTCATAACGGCCTATGTAGATCTTGATCATGCGGGTTGTCAAAATACACGTCGAAATAAATGCGGAGGTGCTTAGTTTTGGGTGATAAGCTTGTGGTGGTCTTCAAAAAGCAAATGAGCACTTCTATTTCTCTCTGGGAGGTGAATACATAGCCATGTCATCTGTTGTGCTCAAATCTTATGGATGAGATCTCGATTATCGACTATGGCATTGTATTCAACAAAATCCTTTGTCTTGTGATAATAAAAGTGCTATTGCTCTCTCATGCAACAATGTTCAACACTCAAGAGCAAAGCATATCGACATTCGACATCATTTCATCGAGAACAAGTAGAAAAGGTGTGGTGGAACTTTATTTTGTGAGTCGAATACCGGTTAGTTGACATCTTCACCAAGCTCTTCCAGAGAGCGTTTTGAGTTTATTCTTCCACGTCTTGGCTTAAAAAGCCTTCAACGAAACATTCAAACGTCTTGAGGAGGAAGGCGAGGAGTAAAGGTCTATCTTCATCATCTCTTGTATATATCTATTTGAAAAACAAAATACAAAATTATAAAACCTTCAAAATCAAATAGAAAAATATAAAACTTTCAAAATCCATAAAAAAAAAAAAAAAAAAAAAAAAAAAAAAAATTGAAAAATTCGAAAAATCTTAAAAAAAAAAAAAAAAAAAAAAATTGTCATTTGTCATGTTTCTCTCGATTCGATTATATCTACGGTCTTGTTGTTGTCATTCAAAGAATGACACGGGACTTTAGATATTGTTGAATTTTTTAATGTTATTATTTTAAAAAAAGAGAAAGAAAATAAATGGTTTATTGTCATTTTCGAGGCAATAACCGGTTTTAAAAGAAAAACGAGCCATGTTTTACCATGTTTTCAAATTTCATGCTCGATTCTATAAACATTTATCTCTTGAAAACTAAATGTTTTGAAAATAACTCGGTCTCTATTTTGATAATCATCGGGACTTATTTGTCAAAATCTCTATCTCTCGATCAACAACCTATGTCATTGATTGAGGGAGAATAATTTCAAATTAAATTAAAAAGTTATTTGGCATTAAATTGTTTTCAAAAGATGTACATGCATGTTTATCAATGGAGTTTAAAGTCTTAAAATCCGATCCGTGTCAGTTAAAGCGCTTTCATAATCAAGTCACAATTCTCCTTAAAAGCTTTCAAAATGAATTTAAATCTATAAGAGATCACAAATCTCAAATGATTTGATAATTGTGATCGGGAGAATGTGTGATTTAAATTGGTTTAAGCGATTATTCGGTAAATGGTTTTATAAGGACGTACATCTTTGTCCTTCCACATGTGACAAACGATTTCAAATTTTCCATGCACATGTTGAGGGAGCATCTATCTTAAACCTATGATTTGAAATGTGATCATTTTATCAAATGCGGGTTTCCTCTATTATGTAAAACTCTTTTCAAACTTAGATGCACATATTGAGGGAGCAAAATCATGAAAACCTCATCCTTCCCTAAAATGCTCTATCTACACGATTCGATATGGGAAGTGATGTTGATATCTTTAGAAAATGGTAATCAAAAAGTTAATTCTTTCTCTTGCCTCCGTGTGTAAAACATTTTCTAATACTTGATGCACATGTTGAGGGAGTTCTCGTTCTAAAATTATCAAAAACAATTTTAGGTACAAAATGCTTTGATAATATATCATAAGTATACGAATTGATTTTCAAATGGTTTTCAATTGGTTCCTTATGGCGGATGAACAATACCAAAAGACCGACCAACTTTACTTTATGTATGGTGATATAAGGATGATAAGGTTAGGTTTTCCCATGATCCGCTTGAGCAGGAGGGATCTACCGGGGACTATCCACTAGTTAGTGTAGAGTTCTTAGGTATGATGATAAAGGAGAAAATGAGATATGGGAAGAGTGCGGTGGGGTGAGCTAGTCTTGGAACAAACCCAACAAGGTTCTAGCTATGAAGTCTTGGTAAGCATTGAAGGGTTGAAGAATTAAAAGAATTGAATGAAAGAAAGGGTGAAAACAAATAGCCCTCCATTTATTCAACCTTAGAGGCGAGATACGGGTTCAATTCATATGCTCGATGGTAACATCGGTATTGAAGACAAGGCGTCATGGACCCGGTGACGCCTTGCACTTCAACCTTCAAACCACTCAAGTTCCTCTTAAAGGACTTGTTTCATTCTCACGAGGCAGACATTATCTATCGACTTTCTCTTAGAGATTGTTGATATTGAAGAGGAGACCCTCTCCTAGTCTCGACACGGGATCCAAATATGCACAAATTAAGTCTAGAGCCACGAGATCATCAATAAATCTCATTAGGACACTTTCAATGAAGACTCTGTTTTACACAATGTGGAAGAGAGATTATATCTTGAGTCCTCGCATTATCCTTGTGGTATTGCGAACATCGAGTAATGTGTATACATATTCACAATGAAGATGGAAAGCCTTGGAGCCAACATCAAACAAGCTCTGGTAGGTGGCATGTGAGATCTATTATATGGATCAACCATGTGACAAGCTGAGCGAGAAACAATGGGCGATTCAATCTCTTGAATCAATCTGGTTCGAGTTATGGATTCACGGATACCTTTGAAAACCGGTCTTTGTGCTTAACAACTCTTTTCTTGACACATCGACCGTGTACTCATTTTCAAACCAAAAGGTGTTTTATGATTGATAATTGATTTTCAATAAAACCTTCGTTGTATTGCAAAAACAATTTCTATTGAGCAATACACGATTGATTTTCAAATCTCTTTTCATCAATCGGTGGACTTAAAATTATTGGTTCACTCACTCGTGTTATCTTCTTTGAGATGTTCGGTTTGAGAGCGACTAGAAGCATTCTGAAACCTGTCAAGGAAATTATTGAATTATACACGATCACAGGCGGTACTTGTCTTGATCAGCGGGGAACCGTGGGCGTGTACCTCGATTCAACGAAAGTGATCAAAGACACTTTCGTGCGATTTAATGCTAGTTGTATGCGAGCGCCCGGCGTCTGCGGTGACACGAATGAAGCGGTCAATCCATAGCCGCATGCTCACTTAACACATTCATCTCAAAAGAAATCATGATTGGTGCATCAATGACTCGATATTTTCACTCCATGCTTACCTTTCTGCTGCGCCAATATCATGAATCAACTAAAGCTTCCGCAACTCTGATGAAAAGAAATCATGATCCAGAATGTGAGCATGTCGGTCCTAAAGTCACAACACCACAAAGGATGTCTCAGAGATTTTTTTTTATTGCTGATGATCTCAAAAGCTGGCTCAACTTTATTATCACGTGGATCAGTAAAAGACCTCCACTTGGAATAACCAAACATGTAATGTGAAGAATTAATGACTACGAGCTTAGGAGCAAAAGACTACATCAAGAATGCAAGAACAATTGTTAATGTCATATCTGTTTGTATTCAATGTAATTTTAGTACATGATTGAGGTGACCTCCCTTAGGGGGAGATTGTTAGGAATTAGAAATTCCAGGTATTAAAGAGTCGGTCACCTCAAATATATGTAATCGTTAGAAAGCTCGTAGTCGTAGTTATTTTAAGTTAAGTAGTTTTTAGTTAAGTAACACCGTGGAGGACAGACGGGTCTTTACCTTTGTATGCGATCCATGACCCGTTGTGTGGCGTTTTATTGTAAGACTATAAATACTCTCTACCTTCAAGGTAGAGTTGGACTCATAATAAAATTTTCTTTCTCTCACTAAAGTTCCCTAAACCTCTAACTTTCTCTCTAGAATTCCACTTATTCGCCACCTTGTTGTTATGGTTTGATGTGTATGTGAAAACTAATATCTAACAGTAACAAATCCTTTATTGACTATAAGTGTTGAGGATGCTGCTTCACATCACTCCGAAATATAGCCTTTATAACTACCTTATTCAGAAGATAGCGTTTTGCGTATACTTACAAAAAATGATATCCACACATAACAGAACTTGCTTGTATCTAAAGTCTAAGGACGATTTTAACAAACCATTTTCAATAGTTTACTTATGACAAGGATTCAAAAGTAAATGTTTGAAAGTTGGGGAATCCAATATGCATCTCTAGTGAATACATATAAGTTTGGCTGGAACAATCCACATTCTCGTTAGAATATAACCAACGCTCATATTTGCCTTACATAACAATATTCCCATATTTTTTACCGACAATGGACATATTTAGAATAATAAAATTATTCAAGGATTAAACATGCAAATATAGTATAACAATTATTATATGAATGAATAACAAATACCAAGTATCTTTATTCAACATAAAGTAAAAATTGTCTTTCTATCCCAATTATCCAAATACTAAAACAGATATGCATGAAACTCATTTAGTAAGTTGAACCCTAATGTTTCCAACATTCTCAACCTTTCTTTAAATGAAAAACTAAATAGTCATATGAGTAAACTTTCTGAATACTTGTTTCAAATTTCACATATAGTGAGTGATTTGAAATATAAGATGAGTGTCTTATCTCATATGCTCATATTATTGCAAGAGTTATATTATGGAGATGTCGTCTTACCTTGCATGAGGCATTAGAAATCAACGACATACTGACAGTCATCTTTACAGTTTCTAAAAGTGTAAAGTATTCTCATTTCTTAATGTGTAATGCAACATCGCTCTATGTTGAGCATAGCTAGTTAGCAGGTTTATCATAAATGATAAAATCCTACTACAACTAGTATAAATATTCCTCTAGCATCATTTGTACTTATATAAAACTATGCTTCATAATTCGTAAACATCTATATTAACAATAATTTAAACACTTTCAATTAGATATTGTTGTTGTCAGCTCATCTTGTTCTTATACAAAAGCAACAACTAGTCTTATACGCAATATAATATATATACATGACAAATCCTTAGTTAAAACAACATAAGGTTTCCATCCATGTAATAAATTATTCCAAGTGAAATATACCATTTAAGACTTGCTTGAATGATATATTGCATTTGTGTTCGACTTAATTTTCCGCATTTGTTTATTCTAGATAAACATTTATTTCAGGGTTGTTTGTTTTATTCCCTAAATTCCAAGTGAAGTTTCATTCCAAGCGTAAGGATCAATATCTAGCTTAAATGAAATGATATCTTCAACATGTAAATTTAGAGGAAAAACACATTGCTTCCACTCAATGTCAGATGTACTCAAGAGATATCTTAATTCAATCAGAATCATATTGTAATTAAATTCAAGATTTCAACTCTTAGATGCACGATACAATCCAAACTTGGATTGCTTAAATTTGTATATTCCATAAAGATTATGTAGATTTATAACCCTTTTGATTACACACCGTCCTCGCAAAAGGTAATCATAAAGAAAGAGTTATAAAATCTTAATTGTCATATTCCACATACAAATCACATGTATGACAAGTAAATATCTTTATATAATTAATGCGTATATTATATAAGAAAATGTAATCATAGTCAATTGCTTAAGTATGATTAAAAACTTCTTATTAAATGCTAAGCTTTAATATGTATACAATTTTGTCCTTGTGAGTCATTCTTCAAAAGAAACTCATTCCAACCTCATATTTTAACTGTTAGGCGAAATAACAATCAAGCTCAAAACTCGATTTACCTTTTAAGGACTACATCTTATCATTCGTAGTTCTAAAACATTTAACAGATTCAAGATGTGATAATATATTTTAGTAGTTAGCAGATTTACAATAATCTTCTAACTTATATCCCTCAGCATTGATATAAAATATCACTTAAGTGATGAGGCATCCTTTCGGATTTATGAATGAGAGTAATCATTATACTTCGGTCAACATTTTCATGTTTAACCTTAGTATGACATTAATAAGTAGATTTTAGAAGGTTAAGTATTTTGTTCTCAAAAACTTTGAGATAGATATATACTCCCACTTACTTTTGTAAGTAGAGACAATTCTCTAAATACTAAGTATTTAAGCAACAATAAATTGTTCTTTATGGAGAACCACAAAATACATTTTAAGTTCTATTCTCAAGATTTGTTAATAAAATGCTTCATAAGATTTTAACAAATTCAGAACTTAAATCAAGACATAATGAAATTCCTTCCAACAACTCAAATTAGGGTTTATAGAAAAACTCTAATTTAGTATCACTCTTTAACCAAAAGTTCTAGCAACGGTTTTGTGCTTCGTCAAACTTGGAAGAAGACCAAAACTACAATCTTCAAGCTAGGAAGTGTAGAAAAATAAAAAATCCAAAAGGGTTTATGATTTATATGGTTTTAGTGGTAATACCTCAAATCCCTAATGAATTAGGGTTTTCAGTTATGGGTTGTCTTGAATACCTTCTAGGTTTGAACTATATTGAGTGTATCCATGACACACGCAATTTCTAACCTTGATATGTTTTGGAGGTAGAGCAATTAAAGCTATCAGGAACCAAACAATGTGAATAAGGTTTGATCTAACACATTAGACACACCATAATGAAGTGGTGTCCTATGACTTATTAGAATTGTGAAACTATATCAGAATTCTATAGATAACTTAATTCTCTTTGGACCAAATACTCGTCAATTGGGTCGAGCCAAATTGCATATAAAGTATTTACGAACCAAGTGCATGCAATAATGTATATTCATTGAACAATACAAGAACCTTATGTTCACGTGTTCACAAGAAGACAGAACTGTTCAAGGATTATATGTTCATGTATTAACAAGAAAACAGAACATGTCAATAATACATTAAAAGTCTTTGAATAATTCAAAGGCCTTGTGTTTATGTGTTAACTATAAGACATAACACTTTTACTATATATACTTTATGTTATAAGTCATTGATTAATTCAAGGACTTTATAATTTTGTCTTACCATGTAAACATAAGTATACTAACAAAAGTAATCATGAATGCAAACTATTGAGTTCTATAGTAATTTCAAGTTAATTTTGTACTTCAGAATTATGATCATTATCATATAACCATAATTATGATGACTAAACCATGTAATCTAATGTTGAAGTATCTTTACACTATATCATGGCATTTGAATGTAGTAGGGCAACAAACATCTAGCGTGTTCACGTCCTAGTAGAATCATTATTAGAATGTAGTAGGCCAATAAATATCTCACGTGTTTAAGTCCTAGTAGAATTCTTGTTTACATGTAATAGATCAATAAACATCTAGTGTGTTTAAGTCCTAGTAGATTTATTAGTTTTCTTACCTTGCGGTCAAGAGATACCAATAATATTGTTGTTCCTTGCACACACTTTGAGATTTCTCCAACTTGTGTAAGGTACAACATCATATTATGAAAACAAACAAAACGAAAGAAAGTTAGAAAATAGTGTGTAGAAAACTAGAAGGGGGGTTGAATAGTTTACCGATTAAAATCTTTGTTTTGAAACTTATTGAAAGATCAATTGATATTGATCTTAAGTATGTTAATGAAATATGCAAGCAATATGTAATAAGTAAATAAGGAAAGAAATGATCAAACCACAACAAGTTGTTTATAGTGGTTCGACCTACAAGGACTCTTTTCCTTGCCCTACTCCCTCCCGAGTCTCACACTCGAGTTTAACTTCACTAGTCAACAAGCTCCTTTCACCGGTGAGAAAACCTTTACACTTAAACACACTATTTCCGACACTAAGCTAGATGTCGAGTTCTTTCCAAGGGTACAACTACTCCCACACAATGTATTTTGAGGACTAAAATACTAACCACTCACACTCACAAGATTATGATGGTTTGATACAACAATGAAGTATGGATCAATACTAGATCATACAACACTAAACAAACAAGACTTCCAACTTCTCGTTGAAGCTTGAATATGACTTGATCTTCTTTGCTACAAAGAGATCACTAATATGATATAAACTGAGTTAGAAAGGTTAGAGAGAAGATATTTATGAGAGTATGTTAGAAAGGGATGAGAAACTACTTGGCTTGGCATTGCTATTTATAGCCAAATTGGACGGAGGCGTCCACGGACCGCGGACCCCTTAAAGGGTTCCCCGTGTACCAAATTAGTACCGCATGATCGGCGGTCAAGATATCAAATCTTGCCTAAAGTCAACTCTATCTAAGTAAGATTGTGCAAGATATGAAGAGTACAAATCTTCACAAAATATCTAATGGAATCTTCCAATGATCTCCATGATGTAATACATGATGTCAAATATTGTATTACTATTAATAGAAATATGCAAATGCTTAAGTAGTGTTTGGTTTAAGAACCTAACACATTCTACAAACTACTATCATACATAATGATTAGAGTCATATCAAGATGTTACTAATCATAAATGTAAATGCTTGAATGATGAATATATTGTTTGAGAAAGCTTGTTTTAATATCTAATAAACTTGACAAGCTTTAAGCTTTTATAAATTAAATTTACTTTTGTCGTTAACAAAACTTAGGCAAAGATCAAAAATATAAATAACGTTTAATGGCGATATTTGTATTAACAATCTTCCCTTTTGTTGAGGACAAAATATAAATTATTTTATAAAAGAAACAAAGTTTGTACAAGAGTTATAAAAATATTAGTTTTAGAACTTTGAAAAGGAAATGATAATGCAAGTGTATGAATTTTGACTTTTATGAAAGTCAAAGAATTCACTAGTTGATGCATGATGTTGACTTTTGAGAAAGTCAAAGTATCAGGTTTGATTTTTTAAGAAAAGTCAAGTATTATCAATGAGGGTTCTGTTTGACTTTTAGAAGGTCAATTGTATGCGGTTTGATTTTTTGAAAAGTCAAATATAAATAATTTCAAGTTCTATATTTTCTCCCCTTTTGTCTCAACAAAAGAAGAGGCTATCTTGGAATGTAATGAGCCGAGCTTATTATCTCCCCTTGTTCAAAGCTCCCCTAAATTGGGTGCTTTAATGGGAAGATACATGGATTGTGAAAATAAAGCTACAAAAAAGTGTTAGTAATAATGATCATTCACAAGCATTTCCAAGCACTATGTAATGACACCAACAATATGATAAAAACATTCATTAGTTAAAATTTTTCATGAATCAAGATCATGAAAAGAGAACACAATGATGTGTTTTTAGTACAAGAAAGATAAAAATTATCCTAAGAAAGCAAAAAGAAAGACTATTCTAAAAACCATCCTAAAGTGATGGTGGATGGGAAAGAGCGTTGAGACGCTCAAGAATGTGGTTGAGGATGAACCTCATTTCTTCATGGAAGTCATGGACCATAATCCGGGTCCGTTCCACGGTTTGACCCGTTTGCTCACAAGTGGAGCAACCATGTCTTGGAGGGTAGAAAGTTTGGGGAGGTTGTGGTGGTGGAATGGTGGATGTGTTGGTGGTGTTGGGGATATTTGGAGTGGTCATGATGGATGCAAGCAAAGCACTTTGCATTTGCATTGTCTCACTTAAGTGAGAATCTACCATGCCTTTGAATTGGTGGAGGTTGTGGAGTTCGGCTTGAATCTCTCTCTAGTGGGATTGTCATCCCACATGCACTCGGAATGTCCTCGATATGAGGGACATTGATGATGGAAGTGGATGATCCCGTATAAGGACCATGAATGTCCTTGTGAATGGGGTGGAAAAGGAGGTCTTGGCCTAATGGGCGTTTGGGTCAATGGATGACCGAGGTGACTCATGAGCGATTAAGCTCAATGGTGCCAAAGGATGGCAATGGTGGTGGATGACTTGGCCTGGGAGGCAAGTCCTCCAAGTCCTCTAGGAAAGGATTAGGTGATGTTGGTGGAGTTGAAAATAACTCCATGGGAGTGAGAGTGGGAGACCTTGGTGAAGGTGGTGAGGGTGTTTTGGATGTTTGGATGGGTGCGGTGGAGGTGAAGTAGGTGTTTTATTGGTGGTGGAGTGGTGATCACAATGTGTGATGAAGTGGGTGTAGCTAAGGTAAGATGTATCATCTCTAATGGGAGATGAGATGGTGAGTGGTGAAGATTCGGATGAGGAGCTAAGATGAACAAAACAACATGGCCTACGCTCATTCTAACGGTTTTCTTGCAAGGTTTTGGTGATGATTTAGTCATTTTAACTTGGGTTTGATTTGCTAGATAGTAGTGAGAATGAAGAAGGTGTGAGGATGATCATGGTAAAGCCTTTCAATTTATAGAGGTAAGAAATTGTTGAGAAATGGTTTGATTTGATGTTGAACCATTGAAGAGATGAGGTTCTAATGATTTGGAAGTGGGTTGAATGCTAGTCATATCACCCAAGTCAATCCATACAAAGAAGATGGAGTGAAGAAGAAAAGATATGCAATAAATGTGTTCTAGTGGTGGAATTTCCTAATATTGATTACCCGGTTTGAAGGTACCAAAATTTGGTTCCTTCCTTTATCTAAAAGGGCTCCTTGGGTGGATTTTCAAATTTTTGAATTTTGGTGGGAAATGGATTTCTTATATCCCTTAGTGAATAATACTAGTTCTAATAACGGTATAAACTAGTTAAGATTGATTTATAAGTGATGGAAGATAATTTGGAATCACGAAGAGTCGAAATTCGAAAATTACGGAGAATCACGGCACCAAAATAATACACGGACGGTACCTAAAAGGGTGCCGTCTGGTCACTATCTCTGGTATGGCGGTGCAAACTACATAAAGGGCGGTACCAAAATTTTGGTGCCGTCGATCCGTCCGGAGAGTGAAAATATGGATGATGCGTTTTTAGGTGTCGGGAAATTTCGAAACACGAAATTTTTCTCAAAAGTTGTTACACTAAACATTTCTAGTTAGGAAAAGTAAATAACACATATCTAAACATAGTGGAGCATAGATTTTGAGCAAGGCTTATTGATTTTCACAATATAGTGAAAATGGGTAAAATTGATAGCATACTTGTGCTATCCCCACGCATGAGATTGTTAGCATACACCATTGTTTCAAGTTATATTATCATCCTACATAATAAAAACAACTAAATAGTATCAAACATTAAGGATAATGCATTGTTCCAAACACTCCTTAAAGTACCCTTATTTGTCCAATTTCTTGTAAATCTTGTTCATCATCCTACCAAGGCACTTGAACATTCCCTTAGTTTGCTTGATTATTGATTCATTCTCAATCTCGGGAAGAGATCGTAATACTCTTGAGGTGGAAGATGAGAGCTTGGAAGACCATCCTCGGAGCTATTTGATGATGATGATGAAGGAGTTGGAGGTTTAGCTCTCTTGCCTTTAGTCTTAGCAACTCGAGCATCACTCAAAGGTACAAAGATGTGAGGATGAGTTCATAGTGAAGATGCATCCCTTTTGGGGTTGGTGGAATTGGGCGAAGTTTCTATAGAGGCGGGTGAGAAGCATCCCGTATGGAAGAGCAACGGATCATTGAGTTGGAATATCAATCATTTTCCTAGCTATGTAGTAGGCTAAGTTGAATGGTTGTCGGTGGACAAGTTGTAAAGCATGTGGCAAAGACAAGCGTTTATGTGATCCCTATTCCCTATGGTGCTAATGACGTTTGCTCTAAGTAACTCCTCCCATTTCTTAAATTAGGTGCTCAAGTTCATTGAGCTCCATTCCATATGGATCTCGGTCTACCTCTTTTCACTTCGGGTTACTCGGGTTGTATCCATTTTGGGTTAAAAGGTGTTCACGGATGACATCCTTATCGGCTAAGCGGGTTAGATAAGGAGAAGTGCGGTCGTTGATTGCATCAAGGCGGTGGTGACCACTTATCCGTGTGAACACAAGTTCCTCGGTTGGGAATTCCTAGTACTCTAGCAAATTCACTTAAAGTGATGGTGTAGTCATTTTGGTTGATTCTAAAGCTAAGACAAAACTCATCATCATCTTCATCACTAAAACCGGTCACTAGCTAGCATAGAATTCTAATCTGAACCTAGGACAAATTGGTTCATCAATGTCAAGAAGACAATCGAATTGAATGGCGGCTAGTTCTTCACGAAGATTGGTATGCTCAAGGAAGGATGGGTGAATGGTTCTACCTCGTGGAAATACCTTGATTCTAGACCCTAAATATTTCTACTTGTTCCTTGGTGAGTCCTTTGGTTTTGTGGTGTTTGGGAATGTAGTTAAGAGTGTCTTTGTGATCATAGAATCTTGCGGCTACCATGGTTATTCCTAAGGACAAGAATTAACATGTTAAAAAAAAATAAATTTTAACGTTTTTGATTCTAGTGTGTGCATATATGAAAACAATTTGGAGTTGCGGTTATCTCGACTCATTTTATGCACAAAATGGTTTTAGTGGAGTGTTTGGCAAATACCATGAGATAACCCAAATGCTCCTAATTCAATGTGGCTACATTTGAATATACCCGGGAGTGCATATTAGTTATGCAATACCTTTAGTATTCAAGAGCATGCAAGTGATGAAAATTCTAACATTTCTATTTGTATTAGCAATGAAAATGTTTTCCTACAAGTGAAGCTTTTCAAAACTTTTGACATGGGGTGTTTGGTTGTTTGAATAAGGCCTTATATTTATTATCTATCAATTAGTGGGAAACATGATTTGTTTATGCAATATGATAATGTAGTACCTAATTTCAATGACTAGTTATGCAATTTGCCAATTGAATTCATATTTGGTATAAAAGCATACATAAAACCCCATGTAATGATTTGTGATAGTTTTGTGCATAAATAAGAATCCTAGACTCGAATTAAGAGATGAAATGTAGTTAGGATACTTACAATGATGTTATCTTGATGATTAGTAAGTGGGAAGATGACAATAATGAGCTTGGTTTAAGTTTTACACGTTTTGGTAAAGTGGGTTGTGAGGAAGAAGATATTATGTATAAAATTTTTTTGTACAGAGACACCACGGACGACGGCACCAAATTTTGGTTCGTCCGTGTTGTCGTTGGTGTCGTGGCTACGATGCAGGATACAAGACAAAATTGTTTGGTTTGACTATTCTAATGTTTTAGGCTATGTTTATCCTACATGTTTGGTTCCATTAACCTAAACCAAGTCTAAGAAGATTAAAAGGTTCTCGTTTAAGAGGTTTAGTAAAGATGTCGGCAATGTTGTCTTGGAGGATACTTTCTCGATTGAAATGTTTCCTTTTGAACATTGTCATGAAGAAAGTGATGATGATTTCAATGTGCTTTATACGAGCATGTTGAGCAGGATTCTTCTTGAGATCGATGGCTCCTTTGTTGTCATAAAGTATCACAATGTCGTTGAGATGAATTCCGTAGTCTACGAGCTTGCTTCATCAAAGAGCTTGTTGACATGCTTTTCGGTGAGGCGTATTCGGCCGGTGGTAGAGATGGCTAAAGCCGTTTGCTTCTTTGCAAACCATGAGGTGAGACAATGTCCAACAAAGTGCAAATACCACTTGTACTTTTTCTATCGACATAATCACCGGCATGATCCAGTCGGCATACACTATGGTTTCTATACCGTTCCTTTGGGATACCATAATCCTAAACACGTTGTTCCCTAATATATCTAAAATCCTTTTTAATGCTTCTAAGTGTGATGCCTTTGGGTTTTCTTGAAAGCGAGCACATAGACAAACACTAAACATAATGTCGGGTCTACTAGCCGTAAGATAGAGTAGGCTACCAATCATTCCTCTATATTTAGTGTTATCTCTGGTTCACCTTCTTAGTCCTTGGTGAGTTTAGTGTCCGAGGACATGGGTGTTTTAGTTGGTTTGGAATCTTCAAGACCAAATTTCTTAAGCATGTCTTTTATATATTTAGATTGGTTAAAGAAAATACCATCATCTAGTTGTTTGATTTGAAGTCCTAGAAAGAAGTTTAACTCACCCATCATACTCATTTCAAACTCGTCATGCATGATTTTAGAGAAATCATCACATAGCTCTTGACAAGTTGATCCGAATATAATGTCATCAACATATATTTGAACAATAATAATTTGCGATTCCTTTTTCTTAGTAAAAAGAGTATTATCTACTGTGACAACTCGCAATTTCAGGTCATTTCTCAAAACAATTCATGCTTCACAATTTCAACATTTATCGTAAACTAGGTTTACGTGTTCCAAATTCGCGTAACCATCAATGGTTTAGCGGCGAATTCATGATCATATCATCACGAACATTTTATTTGGACTAAGTTTAGTCTACATTTCATTAACATCATTTGCATCATATTAGTTCATTCATGACTTTGCATTTCACATTAAACGCGTAAATTTTATATTAAATAAACGTTATCGCGTGAGTTATTATTTTGAACATTTAATCCGCTACTTTCAAAAATGATCCCAATATATTTTTATACTTACATTAGTTTATAAAAACTATATTTTAAGTTTACCTAGTGTTTTAAATTTAAATCTATAAGAGATCACAAATCTCAAATGATTTGATAATTGTGATCGGGGGAGAATGTGTGATTTAAATTGGATTTAAACTGATTATTCGGTAAATGGTTTTATAAGGACGTACATGCTGTCCTTCCCACATGTGACAAACGATTTCAAATTTTCCATGCACATGTTGAGGGGGAGCATCTATCTTAAACCTATGATTTGAAATGTGATCATTTTTATCAATGTGCAGGTTTCCTCTATTATGTGCAAAACTCTTTTCAAACTTAGATGCACATATTGAGGGGAGCAAAATCATGAAAACCTCATCCTTCCCTAAAATGCTCTATCTACACGATTCGATATGGGAAGTGATGTTGATATCTTTAGAAAATGGTAATCAAAGTTAATTCTTTCTCTTGCCTCCGTGTGTAAAACATTTTCTAATACTTGATGCACATGTTGAGGGGAGTTCTCGTTCTAAAATTATCAAAACAATTTTAGGTACAAAATGCTTTGATAATATATCATAAGTATCGAATTGATTTTCAAATGGTTTCAATTGGTTCCTTATGGCGGATGAACAATACCAAAAGACCGACCAACTTTACTTTATGTATGGTGATATAAGGATGATAAGGTTAGGTTTTTCCCATGATCCGCCGAGCAGGAGGGATCTACCGAGGACTATCCACTAGTTAGTGTAGAGTTCTTAGGTATGATGATAAAAGGAGAAAAATGAGATATGGGAAGAGTGCGGATGGGGTGAGCTAGTCTTGGAACAAACCCAACAAGGTTCTAGCTATGAAGTCTTGGTAAGCCTTGAAGGGTTGAAGAATTAAAAGAATTGAATGAAGAAGGGTGAAAACAAATAGCCCTCCATTTATTCAACCTTAGAGCGAATCTAGGGTTCAATTCATATGCTCTTGATGGTAACATCGGTATTGAAGACAAGGCGTCATGGACCCGATGGC